>JAZBGW010000173.1:11595-35869 GCA_037464815.1 Mylabris variabilis
AACAATTTGATTTATAGTTAATGATATGCAGTCGTTTTATGATCATCTCTTGTCAAAACTTATTGGTTTTGATTAATTATTGTTCAATCAGCCAGTCTTTTTCACACGCACAAATTATTACGTTAATGATTTTCCAACATAAAAAAACTTGTTGATAATGCTGTTGTTTGCTAAACTTCCATCAATAACTTATATTAACGTTGACAACATCAATCAATTTTTATATCCAAGTTTTATTATAATTGTCGAGTATTTTCAGCCGACCAAGTGTCCGATTATCTTGCCAACCATTCCGATTTCCTTGAACGTTACATCATGGACGAGGTGGAAGTTGAACAATTGGAACGGTGGATCATCCGGAAATCGCAACGATTGAAGAAGAAACCGACGACGACGACAGCAGCGGCAACAACAACACGAAATGGTCGGAAAACTAGTCTGTCAAGATGGAAATTCTGTGTGCATGCTGATAAGCGACAAATGCTCCAAGACTTAACCAACAGTCTTCAATTGAAACCGA
The DNA here is from genome assembly GCA_037464815.1 of Mylabris variabilis. Classification (NCBI taxonomy): domain Eukaryota; kingdom Metazoa; phylum Arthropoda; class Insecta; order Coleoptera; family Meloidae; genus Mylabris; species Mylabris variabilis. The sequence continues at coordinate 12,116 of JAZBGW010000173.1, forward strand.
CTAAAGATCATGTCTTATGGGAATTGGCGAATTGTATCTGTTCAGCTGTCAGTGCAGATGGGTTTAGGTAAGGAAACGGACAAAAAAGAGAATCAACAATAACAATAACAACAAAACGAATGTAGGGTGAATTTTTTTTATTTTCAAGTATGAAAAATTCCCGTGTGGAATAGCAATGTCGATCGTTTGAATAAACGTAAAAACAGAAACGCAAATAAACAGGGAAACATTTCAGATATTTAAGCTGATTTTTGACGTTTATTGATGTTGATCCTCATCATAAATAAATGATGAGGACCTAGCATCAGATTATTTTTTTTAAACAAAGCTTTCAAGTGATTACAGCTGTACGCTTTGTAAGAATGTAAATCGCTTTTTATTGACATTTTTGTTTAAATAAAATTACGACATTCCCTTGGTAGGAAATGATGAACACAAGAATTTGCTATATTATTCCCAAAATATATTGTAAAGAAACCTTTTTCGTTCTTCCTTTAGTCGTATAAAGCAAGGAAGTCTTTGTCAATTCCTTCAATAAAAGGCAATTATTATTAAAATTACTGGAATAGAAGATGAATGTTGAAAGGGGAAACGTAATAGAGAGGATTAAAATTCGTATCAACTCTCACAATCAATTTTGTCTCTATTCTTACAATTAGAAGAATTTCCATTTCGGTCTTTGATGGCCTGAAATACGAAAATGAGAGATTTCGTAAATTAATCTTCTGCATTCTTTGAATGTCCGCTTGTTTTGTTAATAATTTGATTTGATAATAGACTCTATATACCAGACCAAGATAATCCAGAGAATCTCAGCTTGTTCCTCGGCGTTGGATGTAATAATAATAACAATAATAATAATAATAACAACAAGAAGACTGGCAAAAGTGGTGAACCGAAATTGCAAAGGATAACTAGTGGGGTTAGTGTACCGTCTTACGTTGCTAGGACTCTAGAACCGATCCGCTTATCAAGAGGTGATACAGATCCACGCTTCCCAGATGGAATACCAAATGAGGTTTGTTATATCATCTTATTATTTATCTGATTAGTTATGCCTTTACGGTCAACATTATATGAGTATAAGAGAAAGGAAACATCTAGCATGCAAATTTGATTATTTACTAGAAATTAATGTAATTAAATACATTAATTGTTGAGATAAATTAGTTTTTATATCCTTTCATGCTAATTAATGATTAGCTTAAGTAGTCACGTTACTAATAAAACAGACACGACATCATTAAAAGGACCAACGTGGAGATGGAAAGAAACGAAATTTGAAACATTGTAATTAGACGATATTCCCATGGAGAATAAACCAAAATTGTAGACTTTAAATCGCCCAACAGGGTAATATAAGCTTATCCCAACATACACACACACACACACAAATTGATTCCAGTTTTCGTATATAGTCGAAATTTCATGAAAACCGCCTTCCCTGATTTATGTTCAAACGCAAACACAAAACCAGCTCGATTTTCATGAAATTGTCTTGTTTGGCTTTAGGGCGATATAGCGCATATATTGTGCCAAGCTTTAATGCAACCTGACGGACAATTGGGTGCTGTATTGGAATTGTGGCGGCGCGAGAATTGCGGTCCATTCTATGAGGAGGATGAAGAGATCGCCTCTAGTTACCTAGTCTGGGGTGGTATTGCATTACATTACGCCCATCTCTATCTCAATATGAATAAACAGCGAAAATTAAATGATTTCGTTTTGGCTGTGGTGAAATCGATTTTCCAAGATATGGTCAGTATGGATATGTTGGTGATGAAGATTATGAATTTTGCCCAACGGCTCGTTGATGCTGATCGAGCATCATTATTTCTTGTTGATAATAGAAATAAAGAATTGTATGCGACAATTTTCGATGTGGGCGTTGAACAGAGTGAAAATGATGATGGTGAAAATGAGAAATTTCCCACATCGGACACGTCAAAAGAGATACGTTTCCCATTAGGCACCGGAATCGCCGGACAGGTAGCAATGACCGGGGAGATTCTCAATATAAAAGACGCTTATGCCGATTCGAGATTCAATCGAACTGTCGATCAATTAACCGGTAATTATCCACTTTTAATCAATCAGTATTCCTGACTATTATTATTATTATTATTATCTATAGGATATCGGACTAATACGATTTTATGTATGCCGATTTTTATACGCGGCTCAATTATCGGCGTCGTCCAAATGGTGAATAAGCATTCCGGTTCGTTTACACGTGAAGATGAGGAGGCATTCGAGATGTTTGCCGTTTATTGCGGTTTGGCCTTACATCATGCCAAATTGTACGATAAAATCCGTAAATCTGAGCAGAAATATCGGGTAGCGTTGGAAGTATTGAGCTACCATAACAGTTGTACAGAAGAGGAATTTCAAGAAGCTGTCAAAGAAGGCATACCAGAAACAATAATCGGTATTGATGATTACTATTTCAATCCATTCGAAATTCAGGATTTCAATAAGGCAATTTATGCAATGTTCATGTTTATTGATCTGTTTGGATTGAATCGATTCGATAAGAATAGTTTGATGAAATTCACATTGACAGTTAAGAAGAATTATCGACGTGTACCGTATCACAATTGGACGCACGGATTCTCTGTTGCTAATTCGATGTACAGCATTATCAAACATGCGGAAGAAGTCTTCAAACCGGATGAAGTAAGTTGAAGTTTTTATTTTAAACTTTCTTGAATAAAAAGTAGGATTTTCAAAGTTTAATTTGAACAACATTATTTGCCAGACTTTGCAAATATGAAATTTTTATTTGTGTTTTCGTACGCTAAAAAATCTATTTTTACGCATTCTAAAAATTTCATCAAATATTCCTGGTAGTTGATGAAATTCCACCGTTTACTATATATATTCAAATTAGAGGCTTTCTAAATAATTCCAAATCTTTAGTGTTTAGCTTTATACATTGGAGCTTTATGTCACGACCTGGACCATCGTGGTAAAAACAACAAATTCATGCTAGATACAGAATCACCATTGGCCGCTATCTATTCAACCTCAACAATGGAACACCATCATTTCAATCAAACCGTCACCATTCTGCAACAGGTAATACAGTAATCCTTGACACAGTTTCTTTATAATTTTAATTCGATTTAATCACCACCAGGAGGGCCATAATATCTTTGCAAAACTCTCAAGCAATGAATACAAACAAATATTGAGTTTGTTGAAACATTGTATCTTAGCCACTGATCTGGCAGTTTTCTTTCCTAATAAAACAAAATTGAATAAACTGATTGAAGAAGAAGCATTCAATTGGACCAATCCGGAACATCGGCTATTATTGCAAGCTATATCAATGACTGGTAGTGATTTGAGTGCCAGTGCAAAACCATGGGATATCCAAGTGGAGACAGTTAAAGTAATCTTTGAAGAATTCTATCAACAGGGTGATGCAGAACGCGAAGCTGGCCGCCAACCGATACCAATGATGGATCGTTATCAGACCGATCAGCAGCCGGCGTCACAAGTTGGCTTTTTGATGGGCATCTGTGTACCGTGTTACACATTATTGAATACACTAATACCGCAAACGAAGCCCATGCTCGATATGTGCCAAGAGAATTTGAAACGTTGGCAAAAGATTGACAAGGAGATTAAAGAGAAACGGGAGGATCCAGCTTAAATTTTAATACATGTTTCGTCTTTTTCGTCGTTATTGTTGTGTTGAAATTTTTATTTTATAGTAAACGTATTGTGATACGTACAATTTATATCTCAAATAGAATTCAGTATTTTTAGTGGAGGATATATAAAGAAATTGTTAGTTTGTAGAATTGGCAATAATTGTAAATGTCGTTCTAAAATTTAAGTACACTATTATCACTTGCTATCTCTGATAATCGATGTAACAGTACTATTTGGACTATCTGTGGAACACTTAAACTATTATGGACCATTTGTATAAATATCTAAAAGTGTCTTCAATAATTTATAATCATATTTTGTACATACATAAACATATTTATGTACCTTAATGTAAGCTTCTATGTAATAATACAGTCTAGTCTCTATTTATTGAAATAAAAACATAATTAGTATATTCGTTAAATGTCTAGATCTTCATCTCTATTCCCGATTTATTTCAACTAATAAAAGATAGAGATACAGATCTAGTTACTAATCAATTCGGAATCTTTCTGTTTTACTACCAATCAAAAATTTATGAGATCAAAAATGAAAAACTGACACATATCTTAAAACTGTACAAATCAATCTATCTATTCGGTCATACTTTTCAATTTATTAGCAAATCAAGCAAATGATGTATCTTATGTCAAAAATAAAAAAATCAAAAGTCATCAAGAGCCTTCATTATTCTTTCCAGTTAAATCCATAAGCATCCTACGCCGGATTTTTCTACCCCTACTCAAGGGAGAACCTGTCTTATGATAGACCTGGGATTATTACGCTTCTCAAACGTTAGATGGCGCTTGCTCTACAACGATTTATATATATTTTTTTATCCATATTTATAGATTACTTTATTTACTTTGAGAGCAACATATGGCAATATGGAGGAATTCGTAAATTAAAATTTAAAAACGTGTAAATTAGAGAAAGAATTGACGTTGATGCCAAATAGTTTCATTGATATCACTTTTCATTGATTTTATATCGTATGCTTGGTTTCTTGAGTATATTATTATTAATAAGCTTATTTCGTTATTTCGTTTTTTCTATTTTTGTTTCTTGTGAAAACAGTGGGTAAGAAAATAGAGAAGCTAAATAAAACTTCATTAGATGTGATAACAGTATATTATCTAACAAGCGACTAAAGTGAGGAATTTGCACCCCTCGGGCAATAAACCACTCGCAGGACGGAAGAAAGCACTTTAGTTTCGAGTTATATACGCTATTCTTTGCACTTTCCGAAAGATTTGGGATGAAATTTAAATTTTTTAGATTGACAAGAACCTCCATTAATTTGACAAGTATTTGTCATTTCTATATTTTTGAAAAATCACCCTAATTACTGCATCAACAATATGGTAAAATAATAGCAATTGATAAATAATACTTAAATAATAAATATTATGTCTCTAGGGACAAAAAGTGACACTTAAGTCCCTGTGATGGCGGACTAAAGTACTCACTCTAGTCCTGGAAGTGCAAAAAAAGTTTAAACAAAATCTGCTATGAGGTTTCCGATATAAAAAAAAAATCATGACGCTTTTTCACTTTTTTTCTCAAAAACCACAGATTTTGTTTAAAATTGGTATAAGTGAAGTTTAGTCAAATATTAAGCTATGGTAATTTTTTGAAATTTTTTGAACCTATAGTTTCTGCTTCCAGCCAGCAGGGTTTAACCTTAAATTGAGAATTTTTTGTCCCTGACCATCGGGTTTTAGCGTTTTAGCGAATTTAGGTACTGGATCGTCAAAAGGACACATTTAGTCGATTTTTAAGCCGGCATTGTTTAAATAGACTATTTAAATAGTCTATTTAAACAATGGTTCCGGCCAGGTCATTAGTGCGTGAAGAATTTTAGATTTCATTAAATTCTTGTCCAAAATTAATAATTCTCGAACAAGAAAAGACTCTCAAAATCAACAATTCAACGTAGATTTAAATGGATATTTGTTTAGAAAGAAGTTAACTACTGCAACATCTCCAATTCCATTAACAACTTTAAAATTTAATGTTCTTTTCCTGTTAATCGGTTCAAATCAAAGTTGGACAGACACTTTAATTTGTTTTCAAAGCTTTTATTGAAGACGAATGATACTTGTAGGAGTTTCAATTTAATTACCGACCGATTTCAAACGTATAAAAGGGACAATTTATTGCAACTACATCTAATAAAAGCTAATTGGGAAATTTTAAAAACATCACCATCATTGTTGTGCTTATTGGAAATCTCTTCAATAAACTCTCCTTGATACAATTTTCTTTTTGATAAACACAATACAATATCATTAGACATACCTACAACAATAAGTATGTCATAATAATGTATCATTTGTTATTTAAACAATTGTAACAATAATAAATAATAAAACAATACTGATTGAATGTAATAACAAAGTGAAACGATTGCAAAATTAATTTTATTAAAAAAGAAAAAATATTTATACTTCCTTATACAACCTGTAACCTTCATTATTAATAAATATCCCCTTCTATATTGCTAATTTACCACCACTACAATAGCGTATTGTGTTAAATAATATTAGGTACATCTTATCAAATCAATTTTCCAAAATCATTACACAGTCATCCAGTTGCTGTAGTGGTAGATGTTCGATACAACAAAACAACGGTAAGTAGAAATACGAAGAAAAAAATTGTTTAATTAAGGGTAAACTTTCTCAAGCACTCTGTAAACAAATCAAAAGAAAACTTGGAGAAAGTTTAAGCAAATTCGATTTTTTTTGTTAAGCAAATATTGCCAGAATTGTGTAACGATCTCAACAATAATCGATTGGGATTCTTTATAAATTCCAGATGTCGGCGATCATTACGGCGAATTCATGGCTGAAAAATGATACCAATAATAATTGTATTACGACTAGAATTGATCAGAATTCGAATCGTTCCCATAATGATTTAATCGAGAACGCTTTGAAGGAGTTACGTGAAGATGAGTATGCACGTAAACAATGTTTGGAACAGATGCGTAACTGGATCGCCCAGAATCCAGATATTCAAAATTGCCGTACAGGTGTGTGCGTCTACGAAATTAACGTAATTGTTGTAATTCACATCATTAATTACAGATGACAGTTTCCTTTTGCGTTTCCTGCGTATGAAGAAATTCAGTATTCCGATGGCTCAGCAAACGCTATTGAAATACCTGAATTTCCGTAAGCGTTTCAAACATTTCACATACAATCTGGATTGTTTTGATAAGAATGTCAATGAGATTATTAACAATGGCTATATGTTTGTCAGTCCATATCGTGATGAATATGGCCGCAGGATTATCGTTTACAATTTGAAAAATTTTGATCCGCACCAATACAGTAGTGCTGATATGGCACGAGTACACGCCATTATTTATGAAACATTATTAACAGATGAAGATAATCAGATACTTGGCATCAATCATATTGCTGATATCGCTGGTATAAGTGCGGCTCTTGTAACAATCTGGTCGGTTACAGAATTCGCTACGATTATCCGATGGGGTGAAGTATGGATTCTGGCGATTACCCCTTGAAATCCAATTCTTAACCAATTTAAATTTTTTAGCAATCATTCCCGATGCGACACAAAGAAATCAACATAATCAATCTGCCGTCTAGGTTGAAATACATTTATGATTTCGCCCAAACGAATATCAAGAGCGAAAAATTGAGGAAACGATTCACTGTATGTTAAATTTAATTTTTTTGTTCATCCTTTTTGGCTAACAATCTTTCCCATTCTAGATCCATGATTCGCTGTTGGATTTACATAAAACAGTGAATAAGAACTGTCTACCGTTAGAATTCGGCGGTGTGATGCCAATGAAGAATATGATTGAATTTACAAAGAAAGAATTGCAAATTAAACGCGACCTACTATTGACTTATGATAGAATGAATTTAATTAGTGATAAGGGGATTATAAAAAAGAAATCCACAAGTTTGAAACAGGATAATGTTGAAAGTTTACCGGGAAGTTTTCGAAAGTTGGAAGTTGATTAGAATGATGATATGTGTCGTATATCCTTTTAAACAACAATATTGTTGACTTTTATTGTAGAACTTTAGTATAATTTCAAACTATATAAACATACCACTGCAGTAACATCACACAATTATACTTCGAAAATAATTACAAGTTTAATTAAGATTATTTTTTAAATTAGCACCGTACGATTACGTTTTCTCCAAGCAATAATGCAATTATCTGTTTTTTACGGTATTTTTAACTAAAAATTAGGATTAGGTAATTAAATTTAATACTAATTAAATAGCTTGCTTATCTGCACTTTTTGTTTAGTTTTTATATTGCCAATAAATTCTATAAAATATTGGACTTTTTAGTTGATTTTTTTATATTTAAAATTTTTTGAAAATAACTGAGAATGTGTAATAAACGTTGCATTATAATTTTGGTGAGTTTTTTTATTGTAATGAGTAATTCAAAAATTGGCGCTCTAATACACGATTAAGATTGGTCGACTGGTCGCTAATTTGAGCTCTGCTGCTGCTAATAATCGTCAAATTTTTATCATTCGCAATTGTTACTATAATTTTATTAAAACAAATATAACAACACACGTGTATAATTTTTTATTTATCTTTTTTATTAGATAAATTTTCTTAATTGTTGGTTTAGGGCTGCAATTAGATACATTTGTAGCGCTATCTAGTGACAAATACGTTGGGGTACGCTGCATTTGGCAACATTGATTTTGGACGTTTTTTGTTTACAAATGGCAGTCACGTCTACTTTTATTTGAAATTACTTAATACAAACATGATTTTTCTATCGAAAAAATGGGTAATTTCCATTGTTGTTGTAGGAAAAAACTAAAACAGTAAGTATTTAAAACTATTAAATTCTTAATTCTGCAGTAAAAGATCGATAATTGTGTATTTTAGAAAAATTGTACTGTTACTCGTTGGTTTGGATAATGCGGGCAAGACGGTTGCCGCAAAAGGCCTAGCTGGTGAATCGTTAGATACCGTCGTTCCAACAGTTGGATTCTCAATCGTCAATTTAACATATGCTGACTATATTGTGAAAATATTCGATCTAGGTGGCGGGCCGAATATCCGCGGTATTTGGCATAAATACTATGCTGATGTATGTATCACTCTAATCTTTGAGATTTTGGTAAATTCTAAAATTTTACAGGCGCACGGTGTTATCTTCGTTGTCGATTCCAGTGATATTCATCGTTTAGATGAAGCGAAACAAGTCTTTAATGAATTGTTATCAAACGAGAAGATCTCAGGTAAACCAGTACTTATATTAGCAAATAAACAAGACAATGAACATGCTTTAGATGAGATTGATATTATTGAGAGATTAGATTTAGAGACGATTGTTAATAACAATGAATGTCCAACAGTGATTGAAAGTTGTGCAGCATCTGAACGTACAAAATTAGATTCTGGTATAAAAAGAGGCTATGAATGGCTATTGAATTACATCATACACAATTACGATAATTTAAACAAACGGGTAGAAAGTGATGTCCAACAACAGAAACAAATTGAACAACGATTACGTTTGGAGAAATTGGAGAAATTACGGGCATTGAAAGAGATACGTCAACAATCGAACGATATTGATGCTATTGAATCGTATTCGAATTATGAACGTAAAATTCAATTAATTGATAATGAATCGATAATAACGGATGGTGATAATGATGCAAATTCATTACCAATTTTCCATATTGAACGACCGAAATCTTCAACGCAAATCATTCGCCAACAATTGGAATTGAATTCAATCAAGAAAAGGCCATCGTTTATTACACGTGTTTCAAATAAAACAACACCTCTACATCTTTATAATCGTCCACATACGGCGGGACATTTAAGAGATTTTAATTTTTCAATTGAGAGACGATTATTAAGATCGGCAGATGCAACTAATCATATAATCGATCTACCGAATGTGCCTTTATCTACAAAATATGATGGTAATTTCGATATGGAATTGTGTAATGTGATAGCAAACGGTAACAAATTGAAAGATGAGAATAAAGAAACAAGAGTAAATGGGATTACTGTCGCGAATGTAGAGAAATTTTAAAATTAGCTATAAGCAAAAGAAAAAACACATTCTAGTCGTTTTGCACTAATCACAATTTTATTATGTTGAAATGCAATATTTTTATAATTTGTGTAAGTTTTATAATTAGATAAGTTTTATATTTTATGGTCTGGTTTTTGAATTTACCGCCTTTCTGTATCATGTTCACCACTACAATTAATTTGATTAAAAGGCACGATAAACTAAAACCCAAAGTACCAAAGACAATTTAGAGTCAGCAGCACTTATTCTAACACATTTTTTTCTGATTTTCATACATGTTTTTTTAAATATTGAAAAAAACCGTGTAAAAATTGGGGGGCTATAATTAGCTGTCTGATGTCGACCTAGACTAGTTCAGGTATCGAACTCGAGAGGGCCACTACAATCGATTCATAGGTAGTGCTGTCGTCCTAAAAAAATTCTAAAAATGTATATATCGTTGATTTTACGACATTATTGTCTGTAATAAATATTGCTACTATCATTCATAATGAAATCGGTTGTATAGTTGAGTCGTCGTGAATTCAAAAATTGAAGTTTTCTGTATACTTGTTAATGTTGAAGGTAATTAACAGATGGCGTTTTATTCTTGTTTCTGTGCGGTTTCCGTATCCGGCGTCGGTGTGCTAATGATAAAATTCAATTGTTGTGCACTTTTTTTAATTTTAATTTAAATGATTTAAAAGAAATTATTAAATTAATTGTTTTAATTTAAGGAAAAATGTTGGTTTTATTTGAGACAGCGGCAGGTTATGCCATTTTTAAGGTAAAATTGAAATTAACCGTAAATTGATAATCTAACCTAACTTTTACCACGTTTTCAGTTGTTAGATGAGAGTAAATTACAACAAGTCGAAAATTTGTATAAAGATTTCGAATCTCCAGAATCAGCTGGTAGAATGTAAGTCGTGTTTCTTTGATTTGGTACAATTATTTAAAAAAATACGTCAATTTCAGAATAAAATTGAAACATTTTGAAAAGTTCGATGATACAACGGAAGCTTTGGCGGCATCTACAGCTGCTGTTGAAGGTAAAGTTTCGAAAAGTTTGAGGAAAGTGTTAAAGAAACATCTCGATCAAAATTTACAAAGTAAACTATTAGTTGGTGATGCAAAATTAGGTACTGCTATAAAAGATAAATTTAATGTATCATGCGTTTCAAATACTGCCGTACAAGAATTAATGAGATGTATACGTTCACAACTTGATAATCTATTATCTGGTCTACCGAAGAAAGAAATGACAGCAATGGCCTTAGGTTTGGCACATTCATTATCTAGATATAAATTGAAATTTTCACCTGATAAAGTTGATACAATGATCGTACAAGCTGTTTCATTATTAGACGACTTAGATAAAGAATTAAACAATTATATAATGAGGTGTAGAGAATGGTATGGTTGGCATTTTCCTGAATTAGGAAAAATTATCAACGACAATATAGCGTTTGTTAAAACAGTTAAAATCATTGGTACAAGAGAGAATACAGCTAATTCAGACTTATCGGATATTCTACCGGAGGAGATTGAAGAGAAAGTCAAAGAAGCTGCAGAAATTTCAATGGGTACTGAAATTTCCGAAGAAGATATCCTCAATATTATCAATTTGTGTGATCAAGTGATTGAAATGTCCAGTTATCGTACACAATTATACGATTATCTAAAGGCACGTATGATGGCAATGGCACCAAATCTAACTGTTCTAGTTGGCGATTTAGTGGGTGCACGTTTAATTGCTCATGCTGGTTCATTAATCAATTTAGCTAAACATCCAGCTTCAACCGTACAAATCTTGGGTGCTGAGAAAGCACTGTTCAGAGCGTTGAAAGCAAAGAAAGACACACCTAAATACGGTTTAATCTACCATACACAATTAGTTGGACAGGCTAGTACAAAGAATAAGGGTAAAATGTCTCGAATGTTAGCAGCCAAAACGTCATTAGCTACACGTGTTGATGCATTAGGTGAAGATATTCATAGTTTTACATTAGGTGCTGAACATCGTGCAAAATTAGAATCACGTCTTCGTTATTTAGAAGAGGGCAATATTAAACGTATTAGTGGAACAGCAAAGGCTAAAGCTAAATTTGAAAAATATCAAGGCGAAAGTAAATCACAATATCCAGCTGCTGCTGATTCAACATTACCAAGAATGAAACGGAAACATTCACTAATTGAAGAAATTAAAACTGAAGTTGTTGACGAGGAATCACCGAAACAGAAAAAGAAGAAATTCAAAAAAGAGTCTGAATCTGAAGGAATCGCCAGTGAGGAGATTAAACAAGAAGACGAAGAGGTTTCTAAAAAGAAAAAGAAGAAAGTTAAACAAGAAGTAGAAGAAAGCAATGAAGCTGTCGATGGTGAAGTTAACACTACTGACGATGGTCCAAAGAAGAAAAAGAAGAAAGTCAAACAGGAGCCTGTAGAAGAAGTTGCTAAAGAGCCACAAGAGAAGAAGAAAAAGAAAAAGAAGAAACAGGCAACTCAGGGGGATGGTGAATAAATTACGCAATTTATTAATTTTTTTTAATCTTCAATATTTTTGATATATAAAATTTAGTAATTAATAACATAAGTAAAATCTATTTATGTTATCCTACAGTTGTATAATTTGCTTTACAGTATACTGGAAAAACAAAGGAAATTCTTTGAAATAATTGTTTATAAATGTAGTATTATCTTACCTATAAACTCAGAAACTGGATCATTTTCACCATCACCTCTCATTGTTCCTGTAATTTCATCATTCTCAACCATTGGCATGAATAAATGAACAAATTCGGAACTATATGGGGGTCCTATAGTCTCTAAGACTTCAGTAACAAAATAACGAATCAATGAAATATCAGTATCGCCCTTTTGCCAACATTGTTTTATGTATTTCACCACAGGAACTACACAACCGGCACATAACAGATTCACCATACGATCGAGCACCATTTTCCGCATCTCCAGCTACAATTTAGCGATTAAATTTTTTAGTGTATTGTACAAGAATTTCATGCGAATTTTTTGAAATGTTAGGAATTTGGATTTATTTTCAAATTTTCAAGTCTAAATTCTAAATTCTGGGAAAGTACTCGCACAAACAGGGTGTCCCAGGAACCTTCATAACTCCGTTGCTAAATGTTATGTTATCAAAGTCCCCTTCGATTTCATCAAAGAATTCAAAAATGTAATAAAAAATATACTGTTCTATTTAAAATAAGAGAATAGGGTGCACTACCCCATACAAGGGGTAGCTAGAAAAAAAGAAAATAATTTATAGAAAACGCTCAGGTGACACGAGGCCTATATATCAAATTTCATCAACTTCGATCAATTAGCAACGGAGTTATAAAGATTCCTGGCACCCCTGAGACATCTTATATTTTGTATAATGTTTACACAGTGCAATTTACTACTTAATTTGTCTATTATGACAAATACCTGCACCAAGATTTCCAGTTCATCTTGTTTAGATTCAAACAGCCGAATTAGAAGATCCAAAACTTGATTATGTAATAACGGATGACAAGTAACAACTTCATCTAATAATGCTAAATGTATTGGTGTATGTTCTGTTGATAATTTGAAATAACTTGGTTCAGTAACTGTACATTCAACCCATCTAATTATACCGACTGATACAACCGGAAATCTATAATAATAAATTTACAAATTAAACTATAAACTATACATGTATATGGTCACTCACTTGAGACACTGATAAATTGTACCAAGTTCTGCCATTAATTCCGAACTACCTTTATTTGTATTGCAAATATTATGTACAGTTTCAATTGAATGTATTGTAGGTTGTAGATCATCACGATTGATAACACGTTTCTGGCCTTTTTTCGCTTGAATCTCATAGACACTAGCAGCATAAGCTAACAAATGTATATATTTCGGTTTATGGTCTGGATTTAATTTAACGCCCGGTTTGAACAAGGCATCAATTAAAAGTTCGAGAAATTGCGGTGTTCGTATCAGATCAATTGGCGGTGGATCTGGTGTATTATAATTCCGGTATAATACGGTAATATCCGCCGGATTTAAAGCGTTCTTTGATAACATTGAGGTCAATGCTTGGCATGCTTGAGGATAAACAGATGCTCCATTCAGTGCCATCGTTATAGGTGTTACATCATTACCGCTACAATTAAACATTTATTATAATCACAACAATCGAATAACGGTGATTTTGAATACTTTTTCTGGGCGCATTTCATAATCTCTTGTGATAATCGTTTCATACTACTTCCACCTTTAGGCTCTCGTGCCAATACGTGAATGATTACTTGACTGTAAACATAAGTGTGTTGACCGTGGCAGACCATTTTTGCACACTCTCGACTCGTATTCTGCCAGTCTTCCGGGTTTGTTAAGAAGCTTGCAATTGATGTTTTTAAAACTCTGGAAAATACTTCCAATTGTTGAGCAGCTGTTGAAATACTTGTGATTTCTCCTTGAAATCCCGCGTCCGATATAAGCTGAAATTTAATTAGTTTTAATAAAATTTCGTTAAAATTTATGAAACTATCACTTTTATCGTAAAATTCAACATAAGACAATCGGGGTATTCTTCCGCTAAACGATAGATCAATGATCGCCACGTTGGATGTTCGATTAATTGCGTCAACCAAGCTGGTGTTTCACCCTCTTCAGTAAATATTGTATCGGCTTTTTTCGGATCGAATGTTTTCAAAATCATCTCTTTCAAATGATTCTCAACCATTGCTTGAACAGTTGTCACATCCACACCGCCAGTTATCAACCATTCAGCAATTAAATTTGCCATTTGTGCAACAGCTGTGTAGTTTTGCGATAACTCTTCAATGACTTGTAATGGATTGCCACCGGATTGAAAATAGCGTTTCAATTGTGAAAATATTCCGGGCTCCATTATATAGTCGGGTGTTGAGAATTTTTCAGCACATTCCTTCAGGACTTGCTCCGGATTCTCGGCCTCCGCCTCTGACTGTAAATTGCACCGAATTTTATGAACAATCGCAAGATTAACAATTTTAAACTTACATCATTATCTAGTCTGTCTCCACTATCCCAACGGCGTTCGTCGTAATCGTCTTCCATGTCTCGTTTTTCAAATAAATAACAACTTTAGTCAAATTTGTTTGGGTTATTGAGTAAACATAACCCCACTTTTAGTTAATCAAACAGTGTGACCACACATTTAAAAATTATTTGATACCATAAAATAAGAAATAAGAAAAGTAATGTAATTTAACTTTAGTAATTTAGTATTTATTTGAAATTCTGTAATGAACATGTATAATTTACAATTTACTGAGACGGATAAACGGATAATTCGCTTGCATATTTATATTGTCAGGTTGGTGTAACTGTAAATTTGACAGTTTTTGACAGCTACAATTGAGGTTATGTTGATTAAATTTTTAAAAAATATGTCTCAACTTGATATCACATTACAATTCGGGTTTGTTTCTGTTAATTACTCAATGTATTTGATTATAATTTGATTTTTTTTGTAGCGGAGGTGCTGAATTGTTGTTTGATAACAAGAAAACCCACCCAGTTACGTTGCCAAAGAAAGACGGACAATGTGAGTGATCAATATTGAACTGAAACACACGTTTTCAATATTTGTTTCGTAGGGATTTTGGGTGATTTATTGATGTGGATTAAAGACAATTTGTTAAAAGAAAGGCCGGAATTGTTTCTTCAAGAGAACTCCGTGTAAGATAGTAATTTAATAGTTTGTATAATAAATTTGGAAAATTTATTATAGGCGACCGGGTATCTTGGTTCTAATAAATGACATCGATTGGGAATTGATGGTAAAATTGAATTTTCCTTTGTTGTCATGTGAAACTTTTCATAAATCTCTAATTCTAGGATACTACAGATTATATTTTACAACCAAACGATCGGATATTATTTGTATCCACTTTGCATGGTGGTTAATTGTTTGTACAATTGATTTGTATAAATTTATATTTTATTTTCACTTTCCAATTTAATAAATGTTTTCTATCGACAAGATTTAATAAATCGCTTTCGATTACTTCGAACGGAACTTGTTTTGCGGTTGTCCATGTTGCGGTTTTCGCATGTGGTAGCACAGTGGTTGTCTATAATTTCGTTGGACTAAGGGAGTCATGTAAATAGGTTCGTAAATCGATGCGGTTGGATAGTTTGCACTATATTGAATAGCCTTACGTGTTAATTGTCGTCATTAATATACATATCCAGGGCTGGACTGCCTTTGAGTGAGAGAGCCCGGGCGGGTAAGTTATTCGACCTGACCCCATCTCTATGTAATATGATTCGTGTGAGTGTATGTATTTTATAAAATGCGATACTTAAAAGCAGCGGGCCCACAAATTCAGAGAATTTTTGAGATTTGAAGCATTTTTTTTTGCTAAACATTCAGTTTTTATCGAATTTTATAAGTGAATTGTGTAGAGGAGACGATTTCGACGCGTATTATTGCTCCTTGAGGAGAATTTTCGACTTAAAGTACAAGTTTTGAGACATGTTCGTCTTGAGTTATCAGTTTGCAGTGAATCATCTTTTTCTTAAGTAGTCAAAGGGGAACAATGTATGCGAGTTTAGTCTCGATTTTTAGTCTAGATTTTAAGACATTTTCGTTATAAATCATTAGTTCTTAAAAAAATTTGTTATTTGACTGTAAAAAGGAAATGAATCAGAAACTTGTGCTCTATTTTTTGAACTAAATTCTTGACTTTTAGCTTGGGATTATAAAAAAATCGTAAAGTACCGGTTTTTAGCGAATTTTTGTAAAGAAATATAAAAAAATCTATTTGTGTACTTTTAATCGATTTTTCAATTGAATTCCGCTTTTATTTTACGTTTCTCCACATTTTCTTTCCAAATCAGAATTTTTATCAAACTTTGTTGTCGAATATTAAAAAGTGATCAATTTTAGTGAAATTTTGAGTGGAACTTCTTAGTTTCAATCAGTGTGTGAAAAAGTCATTTTAAATTATCAGTCTTAACTGAATTTTGTTCTTGAGTATAAAAAGGCAAAATTGAGACACTTTTAGCCTATTTTTGTAGTCAAAACTAATCAGTTTTTATAGCAATAATATATGAAACGGAGATACTTTTAGGCCAAGTTTTGGTTTCTCTACGTAAGTTCGCCTTAGTAAAGCCTTGGCTTTCATCGAGTAACAGTAGGTTTACACATATTTGGGCTCATACCGAGTGATTCACCTAAAACGAAAAATTCTTATGGCAGCTCAAATTATTTGGATAGCGAATCGAAAAATATTTCAAGGTTTTATAGGAGGGTCTTTAGAGAACATTTTAGCAAAAGTAGAACCTCTTAGCTCATTTGGAGGTGGGTAAAAAAACGCTCGAAGATCCTCCCAACATTGATTTTTTTCGTTTTTCTCCTTTTTATTCTGGAACAGGAAGGAATGTTTCGCGTTTTTTCAAGAATGGAATGGAGAAAAACGAAAAACATCAACGTTGTGAGGGTGTTTGACTCATTCTAAGTCGTTTTTCGTGTTTAGTTCGTTTTTGAAAATCGCGACCTTGTCCAAAACGAGCATTTTTTGACCAATTTCAAAATAAGTTACGACGTTCTAATTTTGCTAAAACGGTCTCCAGATACCACCCTACCAATCATTGAAATATTTTTCGAATCGTTCGCCAAATAATGGAAATTGCCGTAAAAACTTCTCGATATACAGGTCTGTAAATCCATGCTTAGCTAAATTTAAGGCAAGGTCGCGCTAAGACGAGCTTAACTAGGGCCTTGAGGACTTCTTATATTAAAAGCCTTTAGTAAAATTAAATCAAAATATTTATATCTTTTATGTGAGAAAAGACTGCTCATTATTTTGCACCGGCCCTGGTTATAAACAATCGGCTTCATCAACCCAAATTACTTTAAGCATTTTCTGGATGGATTGCCACAAAAATTGCTGTTTCCTTTTCTGGGAAGTAGGGTTCCATCGGTCGTACTAACGACTAGCCGATCGCTCGACCAGCCAGTCCACTCCTGTACACATCGTTAATATTTTTACTTTTGTACAGATTTCTTGTTATTTTTTTTCTTTGCAGCGTGTAACAAAAGTCTTACATTTTTTATATTCATCATTTAAACGTAGTTAGAATCAAAAGCACGTAATATTACGGTGTGCGGAATCAGCACAAAGAATCTGAATGTTCACGAATCTATCGTAGATTCCACTTATGGATTATTCGCCAACTAGCTAATCCTTGCATGTTCAACAAAACATCACCGGATGAATTTGCATAAAATTGTACAATAACGTTGAGATTTTGGCAGCCATTTAGCTATTTGTAGCAAATTTTCAAAACTAAATTTGCTTTATATTAAACATTAGTTGTTGGTTTTTGTTCCAAGACTCCGACACGGATTTGATTTGAGACAAGTTGGAAAATTCTAGTGAGAACTATAAAAAACTCCGACTGGTTGGAGGATTCTAACGAAGGAATAATAGAATGTCTTAGCTGCCGGCCGCAATATGCCTGCGAGTTTGTCTTTTATTTGGGTCGCATCCCTAGCTTCAACAATGCGGCGATTGCACTTGGAATAACGATCCTATAAAAACCCGCTAGCGTTCTCAGTAGTAGTGTGGTATAACGTAAGGCGGTCTTTTTTCTCCTCCTTCCTGTGTCTGCCTGTCTCTGTATGTGTGTGTGTGAGAGTTTGTCTCTCCCCCTGGTACTTTCGTATTTATATATCATCAGTTCTCGACATCACTTGGAAAAAATTTAATTTTTCTTGGCACATTATCGTCGAATTTATTTTGTCGAGTCAATGGCTATTTTGTGCGATATCAAACCGTTATTAGTTTCATAACAGAAAACTTTTGAGCACTTTCTTTCTCGATTCACTTATCAGATATTAGTTATCAAGTTTATGGATTAAAAGACAACCATAAGAGCCAACTTTTAGATGAAACAATATCCGGATTGTCTAAAGTGATTGTTGAAAAGATGGTCGAGTTTCCTTCTACTTATCGTTCGTATACGTGCACATCCTTCAAAAGTAATAAACGAACTCGGTTTGTCGTTCTTGTCTGAAGAGAAAAGAAACTTTACAAAGTCATACTGGCTATATTAGCGGACAACTATTGTATAATGTACAGTGACCACCGCTTATTAGAAAACGGTCACCTCCAGATGCTGCCATTCTGCTTTTTTTTTATTAGTCCTGAAAGTTTCTTTAACACCCTAACCGTTTATATTGGCGATGAAAACTTAAACAACTTTATACACTAAAAGAAAACTTGAACAATTACAAATTTTTTCAAAATTATTAAATTTTTAATAAAAAATTGCACAACTGAAATCCGACCGGAATTAGTAGAAAACATTAATTAAACTACCATTTCCTTGTCGCTTCATTACTTAATTCAATTAGTTCCTCTGCTTCGTTGCATCATATTCCGAAAAAAAGGACAAAATGAACGTTCCCAATCAATTCGATTGGCTTTTTTATTAGAATTATCACACGATATGAGCGAACACAGAACAAATATCAAAGCAAAAGTAATACATTGTATATGAGCTTTTTCTCATCAGTGTATAATAAACTTTGATGGTCGAAAACATAAAATATTTCTACCGTATAGAATTAGACAATTTTATTTATATTTTTATACATTAATTGTAGATCTTAGTCTCTCTCTATATGTGTTCATCGTAAAACCAAGTGCAATAAAACTGTAGAAACTCTAAAGACGAGAAATTTCCACCTCGTAAAGGATATTGCTGATTTCAACTGAAAAATCATTGTCGATCCACTTTTCATGACATCCTAACACGACCAACTGCAAAAAAGCACAACTATTACAAGTTCTTGTTGGAAATAACGAAATTCCAACAAGTCTCGTAAATTGGATGAGCTGGTTCGTTGTATGTGGGGAAAAAAAGCAGCTATACTGCAAAGATTAGTAATTTTTGTAAATTGGAATGATCGATAACGACTCTATAATGTTCAATTGTGTATTCTATCTGTGTTGCTACTTCAGAATTCGGATACGAAATTAAACAATGAACCAATTAGCTTTGATAATGTTCCGGTTTTACTCGTTAGTATTAAACGTTGAATTGAAAACATTTCGACAATCTTATTAGAAGACTTAATGCGGCTATTTCGTGCTTGTTATTACCTGGAGATTTTTTTCATTGAACCAGCGCTCTAATATCCTGCGAAGCATTAATAATTGCAATCATTTAAATGATTGACTTTTTACGGCGGAGAAAATAAAAGGAAGAGACTACTATCAAAACTTGATGAATTCTACTCACTACAGGAGGGATTTAATTGTTTGTATATTACATCAACAAATCTAGTGGGTTATTGATCATAAAATAGTAGAAAATATTGCCTTCGAGCCGAAGCTGTCCCGGCGCATCCACCAAATTTCGTAATTATTTTCTTATTAGGGTTATAATTGATTAACACTAATTCTCTTTGCGAATAGTTGCAGATTAAATTGAGATCCTAGTGATCGGCTCGACTTCCTGAACTGATACTGAACAGCTACCGGTTTAGCATCCTGTTGGCAAATTTAACTTGCAAAATAGATCAATTGTCATCCCTCTCTGTGGGTGTGTTTGTGTGTGTGTGTGTGTGTATAATACCATGTTGGATCCTTTTAAACGAGGATGACGATGGCGGCGATAACAACAGTACCTTCTTGGACATGTTGTCAAGTTACAGTTAAATTGAGTTTACGTTCGGCAAACTTTTCAACAAAAATTTTATCAACTCATCAGTAAGTTACTTTGTAAACTATTTTAGAGACTTACGCTTCTTACTAACCACTCTAGTCAGTTCTCCTTATGGGATTTTATAGTTGTGAAAACGTGTAAACTGACGAAAATAATAATAATATTAATAGTGATAATTATAAATTAGTGTAACGAGAAGAAAAGACTTGTGAAAGTTTTTCTTTTGCTACTAACCGGCTGAAAGAGCTTGGAAAAAAGAGAGAGGTTTACGGCTAAATTACTTTCTTCATCTTACGAACTTGTTAAAATCTGTTTGAATTATTTAAATTTAACAGGAAGGATGGAAACTCGTCTTTAATCGTGGATTCATTTAATGGTTAAAGTTGAAATGAACTCGTCCGCGTTGGGAAGTAATAATAAGAAATCAGTGGTTGCATATTTGAGTAGACGATTGAAAACGAACAATACCACCTACCTTCTCTTCTTCAGTAGTAATAATGGCAATGGCAAATTCGTTCAAATTCACCCTAGTTATATAATATGTTTACCTACCTCGCTGTTATGAAGGGTGCATATAATTTTGTGTAGACGATACGTGTTGATAAATGTCTCAAGCGATGATGTCCATACACAGTCCTTGATTGCAGTTAATACAAGAATTGCGTTTGGACAATCAGAGCCTGAAACTGCAATCGTTCGTCCAATGAACCCTGCTCATCTTGTTTGTAATTCAAATTTTATTGTTCTTACTGATACGAATGACGGTTGAGTATTTCAGTAAACAATTAACGTACGCTTACTACGTTGAAGAAGTTACCATTCTGTTTTCTTTTTTGCGAAAATTGACTTTACTGTTTATTCTGTTGAATTCACATTGGGAAATGATGTTTATGTAACTTGAGAAAATCAACTTTAAAAAGTAGTTTTCTATTTTCCCCATTTTTCTATTCACTAAGCGCATACATTCTTCTATTTGTTTTCTTGTTCTTGTTGTTATTGTTGAATGTGAATAGATTTGTTGATGTCGTAATATTTTCTCTAGTGTATGTATGTGATCCTTTGAAGTTGTTTTCAACAAATTCTGACAGAGTGAAATAAGATACCTAATGGAGGGTTTCAGTTTTTCTGTTGAAAATAGAATTTCGTCGTCTACTGGACGTTCGGTAATGGATAAGACAGCGATGATGATACGATGGCAAATACAGCAGCAAAAAAATTGAGGAAAATCCAAGAGGATCGTTTAAGACGAACCTCTCAGTCACTGATTCCCATCGATCTTTGTCTTGTGTGTCCATATTTACTCCACTACTAATTTATCTTGTGTACATGACGGTCTTTAATGGTTTGATCTATTTGCTTGTCGATATCAAGAATGGCCGGAGAGTTTTATTCTAATCATAATGAGGCGTTTTTCGTTTAGTTGTTGTTGAAGGAAAAGCCTATTTGAATGGTAATTTCGAAATGAATAAAAACCGAATGTTGTAGTAGTTGTAGTAGTAGTAGTAGTAGTAGTAGTAGTAGAGAGGAGGAAAAAAATATTAAAAGTGGGAATATTCAAAGTTTCCCCCAAAGTTTCTTCGATGCTTACCGTATTAGCTGAGAGATGGTGTTTTTTCCGAGGTTATTATCCTCTCTTTCGATGAAATAATTAAAACTTGCCTTATCAAAGTTAGTGCAAGTTTTGAGAGCATCATCCAATTGAAAATTAACAACTCTGAAGCATATTTAACGTCAATATCAATTTTTCAACTATCAACTTTAAAATGAATTTGTAAAATATATACTAGCCGGCTAAATAGATCATACAATTCGCCAATAAATAGATTTATACGTGATGTTTCTATAGAAATTTGAAAATTCTCATACATATATACAAAACGTGTTATTTGATTAAAATGGCGTTATTTACGTTTTATTGCCAGCCATCAGTACAGTATATCATTGTCGAAATAGGAACGAATATACATTAAAATCGAATCGTATTGTTCTAAAGTGAGATATAAAATTCTAGTGTGCAGACAGAAATGATGGATACCTTTGGGCTAAATCGCAAGTTATTTATTTTCAAGTTGAATTCTTCAATTATTAAACACCAAACACTGTTCAAACTTAATTAATGTTAAAAGTACGCAGGATTAGAATGGAAAGTGACTTGTGCCCGAGGCAACTACGTGCTTCCTTTTTTGGCAACAGTAAAAAAACCAAATCTGTATGTTTAGGATAATAGAACTAACACCAAAATAGTGAAAAGTTGGTAGATTTTGATTAGCAAGTTGTCCTAATTTAATTGTATTTCTAAAATTCGGATTTGAGAGTAGTATTCCATTAGTTTTCGGCAATTAATCCTAAAGATAAATAATTAATTTTAATGCTTGAAATTTGTAAACTTTTAAATGGTTTCCCCATTGACTTGGCTAGTGATTGGGATTAGTGTTTTAGATAAGGGAGATGGTTCTCTGAGGATCTGTGGGCAGACAGACTGCCGACAATTAATCATTTCGACTCCGTCCTAATCGATTAATATTTTCAACCACAACTACTAATTTTATCTTTATTATCATCACCATTACTACCAACGACTACCACCTACCAGCACAGACAATTTCCCATGTTGTGTTGTATACTATTTACATAATCCTATGCTATTTTTCTGTTGTTTGGTAGGTTTTTACTTGTTTCGCTTAATGCTACTATGCACTTTTCACGAGATTACTTTGCATAAGATTTGCGGTTCGTTTTATGTGGTTATCCAGTAAAAAGCTAGAGTGTTTTTCGTAATTAAGTTTCTTTCCGTTGACGGTTTCAAAGCGCTTCATGATGCTACCGTATTTTACAATGTTTGCAAATGAAAAATTTAATATAAAACGAATCTAACAGCATACGCTCAATTAGTCGGTATGTTTATTGTTTTGTATTGTAATTGACTTGGCTACCCATTATTTTTGTAGAAACTTCCAAACATTGAGAGAATGTCTTAACGTAAAAACTTTTGAATCTCTCGTATCGAAACTTGAAGCCAGTTAATGTTATTATTGACTTTAGATTTACGAAGCGTGGATAATGGATGATACTACCCTTCGTTCCCGTCTTTTTTCGTCTCTTCTTTTCATGCCCTCTACCCGGCCGGGGCCGCCTTCCGCCTCTCATCCACTTGTCTTATAACTTTGCAAAGACAACAAGCCACTTGTTCCAAGCTGCCATTGCAGTTTTCTTTGAAAGTGTGCGCGCCCGATACGCATACTTGATATTATTGTCCTATTGTTTCAAGTTTAAAGTGGTGTAGATACCACTGACACAACGATAAAGTTGTTTTTTTTT
>JAZBGW010000174.1:0-13626 GCA_037464815.1 Mylabris variabilis
AGACAAAATGAAACTAATTAACATAGAAATGATTAATGAATCAGTCACATGCGAAAGAGAATGGTTTGTTTTCATGATAAAACAGTGGAGATTTGAAGCGCAAAAAATACAAACGAGGACATATAATCTGTGAACTAAAAAATAAACAGGAAAAACTCTTCACCATCTGTGTATTTTTCTACATTTTCCAAATAATATAAATTTATAAGAGAGTTTATCTACCGCAAACATCCCTGGAATTGGGAAATTTACAACAACCGATTTGATTTATTTACATGGAGAAAAGTCATCCTAACTCGTTTTGTTTTGTTTTTTTTTTGCATTAAACCATTTATACCACAGCAAAAGTGCGATTTTATGTCCTGGCTATAGTTACGAATTTAAATGAAAATCCCCAACAAATCAATGGCCAAAGGGGTGTTTTAAAAATGGTATATATGAATTTATCACAGGATGGAGGAATTACAATTGAATATTAAATAACAACGAGAAAATTTTACAATCGTCGTTCTTTTATTACCAACAATGAGGTGTTTATTTATGATTGTTTCTAATGTAGAAACACTTGTTATGGCGACCTGAATTATTGTAATAATCATGTGTGAAATAATAAGTGAATGGGTAATATATTGAAAGATTTTAATTTACAAGTTGATATTTCAGTTTTAAACAGATACACCTAGATTTCCTCTTTCTCTATCAGTAATTCACAATTGTTGTTAAACATTATTAACATGAACAGTGATGTAATTGCAGAGCATCGTAGGCGTTTCTCACATGTCGTATATTATGATTTTTCAAACAAAACACACCTCTATCATTAATATTGTAAATTTGTTTACAAATCGATTTAATTATAATCTCATTGAATAAATATAATCTAAAACGAATTACAGATGATTTGTTTGATTAGAATTAGAGATTTTTAACTTTCCACAATACAACGACTATTATAAATTTGCATAATCAGATGCGATGGTTTTGTAAAATTGTAAAGTAAATGGGAATGAAATAGGGGCGAAATTCTTGTTATTTTAGTGAGACGAAGCGAGATTACACACTACAATAGTAGACTCCCTTTTCTCTCTTCTATACGCTTTGTTCTTCGTAGTTCTTCAAACTGACTAACTGCTGAAAGACAATCATTTCAAATGGTATCCAAACATTTCGCCAAGAATAGACCCACCACCTCCTCCGGCTTGTTTTCACTTTTAATAACAACAATGGTGATCAGGCCCGGCGCTGATATGTTATGCGCCCCTTGTTTGCTTATAATTTTATCATTAATTCATCTTTTTCTATATTTGTGTATACGTACAGTTTTTAACATTAAATTTAAAGGGCAATTACAAGTTTCCTCAATAGAATGTGTGAGAGGCTTACTGAAAATCATCATCACTAGTTTTATAGAGTAGTTATCTCAATGAACATTTGTTGTTCGTTCCTAATACTGGCTGTTAAGCCGATGGATATGTTGATGTTATCTCATTTGTTATTCAATCTAAAATGTTGTTGTTGTTTGTGTGTGTACCTTTGAAAATTTACACATTATGTTAAACTTTCTAAAATAGAAGGGATATAGGTATACAAACATAGCTATAAGGCATAGGAAATAGATTTGGTTTTGTTGATTGAGTAATATATTTAATCTAAACAACTTTACCTTTTGTTTATAACCTAATCAACATTAATAATAACACTTGTCGAGTAAAGTTACAAACAAAACAATGTTTATATACCGATATTTATATGTTGATATAGAATTATCGGAAACTGGAACAAATTATATGCCTTTCCAGAAAATTATCAGGAGACTTGAACGATAATCTAATAATCACTACTAGAACAAAGTTTTAGCCCAAGGGTGAATACTGTGTGTGTTGCTTGTTAGCCCTCACCGGATTTCCTCTAGTTTCTTTTTCTTTTACATTTCACCTGACAGAGGCGAGTTTTTAACAATATCCAAAATAAAAATTTTAGACTTCCTTATTTATATTATTGTTGTTATTATTCATATCTTTGACGTAATCAATCTATAAATTACAATCAATTAAAAAATACAATAATATTATCATATACGACTAGAATAACAATAATTTTTAGAAAAACATTAAAATATAATCAAATACATTTATAATGCTCGATGAGATAACAGCATTTATTACAACAAAAATGTATGCTTTGCAACCTTTTATTATCGAATCGTTAATTGTACACGATTTATTTATGATATAAATTAAAATATTACGCCATTTTTTCTTAGGACTTATTTGTTTGTTTAACAATAAAACTACAACGAATTTCCATTTTTCAATTCAACGTTCTATTCGTGGAAATTTAAAAGCAAAACCCCATCATCTCTCTTCCTAGTTGTTGGTTTATTTTAACTTGTATTTTGGTTTTATTTTAATCGGGCCATTATAAATATTTTCAACGAACGTAAAATATAAATAGTTGTAGAGTGGGGGATAATTCGTGTTATCACATAGGGGCTAATTTTAATATTCGTTTATTATAAAAGACGGAATTTTCAACGAGATACACGCCAAAAAAATAAATAGAATTTTAAATATAAATATTGAATAATTATAGAAATAAAAAGCCAACTTTTATAATAAAATAACAAAATTTAAAAAAAAACGTGAAATAATGGGAAACTTTTTCGATTGAACCAAGATTGGAAAGTGTGTTGGGTGTATAATGATGCAATATGATTGAATGATTTATCAGTAGTCATTTATTTCAATATAGCTTACAGGTGCCTGTATCGATTGTCGTCCCGTTCTTCTAACAATAAATAAAAATCATAAACTTCAAACTGAAGGGTGG
The DNA here is from genome assembly GCA_037464815.1 of Mylabris variabilis. Taxonomy (NCBI): domain Eukaryota; kingdom Metazoa; phylum Arthropoda; class Insecta; order Coleoptera; family Meloidae; genus Mylabris; species Mylabris variabilis. Next base: position 2,830 of record JAZBGW010000174.1, read on the forward strand.
CACTCACCCGATTCCTGCTAATTAAAAATCAAACGATAAATGTTACATTAATTATTGCACACTTCTATTATCTACTTATTATGTTTCGTGTAGCAGCATTAATTCTATCTATTTATACCAGGATACCGTTTTCAGGCCTTTTGTTTATATAATTAAATTTAGAATACTCTGTACAAATACGAGGATTTCATTGTTTTAATTAATTGATTAATTAATTAATTACTATCCCAACTACTGTTATTTTCTAACTGAATATTATTATTGTGAAGTATATTGTACGTACATATATATCTCTAATTGTATTTTAATCTTACCTATCAATACTAATAATGGAATATTTAATTAACACAATAATAATTAATCAATTTACTCAAATCTTTTGATGAACTTCTCACACAAATATTGCCCAATAGCGTGTAAATATATAGAAATAACCTTGATGATATTTGTTTCTTTCGAAAAAATCTTGTAAAAAAACAAAGCAGATCGTTAATATAGATTAAGAAAAAGAATTTCATTTGTTTTGTTTCAACATCTTGTCAAGATGTGTACTATGTATATGTGTCTGTGTTTATACTGTATACAGTAATAATTAATAATAATATCAGTTATCTTGTCAAGTTTTTCATTAATTAATTTCAACAATACAGTTGGAATATAATTATTCTACAATTTTAATTAGTTTAATTTCAATGAAAAATAGCAAGAGAACAAAAGGAAATAATGACAGCAAAAAGGCACAAGAATGATGGAGTGTAATTAATTTTTGATTGAATTGTATATTAAATAATGAAGCCAATGGAAATATTTCTACTTAAAATAGACAACAAAGCGTAGTTATTCTAAAATTATACACACGTGCTTTGTTATTTAGAGAATTTCCCGAAATTCTACTTACTCCATTGAAAATTATATTCAATTTTTCCAACCAAAAAAAAATCACAAATACAAATACAGAGAAAGAAACTTACTTATGACAGATCTTTCCGAGACGTGGGTGGATTTCTTAACAGAAATCCAATGTATACAAAAGTTTCTGTTAGTGTCTAGTTTGTCTATAATCAAGGACATGAGGTGAAGAAAAGACTTGTTGGTTGAGAGATCAGTGTGCTACGTGTCCTGAATATTTTCGTTTGATTTTGTTTGTTGCCTACAAATGGACGACAAATAAAGAAATTTCAACTAAATTTGATACGGACAGTCGGCATGCATCTTCAACAACACGTACAAAATGTATTCAATACACAAATCAGATGTAGTTCTACATTGAAAAAAAAATCGGATTAAAATCAGGCCCGGTTCTAATATATCTAATAAACTAGATCGAAATATAGGCCGCTGTCAGATCGTTTACATCAGAACAAAATTGGAACACCTGGGGATTCTTTAGATACATTAAAATAACAGATATTTAAGCGCAAATAATTAAGCCCCACAACCAAATTAGGAAAAGTTAACAATCATGTGAGGGATAATTTTATCATTATACGAATTTATGTTTGCCTGGGAGGGGATGGCGCCATATCAAATTATCAGTTCTTCGTTTAATAGAATATAAATAACGCATTATTTGAACGTTAATAAAGTCTACATGCTACACTTCCATCAATACGAACCAAAGCCGGTTCTGAGCCACGAATCGAAGACATCTCGTATGCGTTACACCGTTCAGCTTTCCCTCGATAGCAAAAGAAATAAATCCAGTCAATACAAACAAGATTTTAAATTTATTCGTTCGTTACAACCGAGAACAAAAAGCCATGATTGCATAGCACTTTCAGTAATTGATTTATACAGATTTGCTTTATAACGACATCATTGTTTCTGTCAAGCTTTACATTCCATCGGATAATAATTAATTATAATCAAGATCCAAGGTTGAATAACAACAAAAATCTTTTTTCCATTATTTGAAATTATTTATTAGCAATTGTTGTTGTGTCTACGCCTATTGTGATATCCCCTTATTTACAGGGAAAAAATCCTTGTTTATGCTTCACAACAATAATAAACAAAAGAGCAGAAAAAAAACGTAAAATTATCGAGTTATTCACCAATTAAAACTTGATTGTTCCAGAAAAAAAGTAATTAAAACCCAGGTCAACGAATATCATTGCCAAAACAATTCATATAGGTGATAACAAGAGAGTATTAAAAGGAATCGACAACACGTGCATGAATCACGAGTTACTGTAATGATTGTAATTTATATATTATTTTCTTTCTCGTTGTTCAACAATATTGAAGAAAATTTCGGTAATTAATTGGCTTTTATTGTCATATAATTAACGGTCAAGGCTGTGGTACACAATTCGAAAATAATGATTAATTTTTAAAAATTAAAAGGAAAAAATGGTTAAAACAGACAAAATATTGGAATTGAGAAGCAGTGTATATTTATATGTGAAAAGTTCAAGAGCAGATGTCGATTAGATTTGATTGAACTGATCATTTAACCTTGCCTAGTTTTTCCGTCCTCTTTTTATACTTTTAAAATTTTATTAGTTTTAATTAATTAAGTCGTTTTAAATTGGCAACAATTTCTCTTTTAAACGATATTATCGCTTCATAATATTTTCCAATTGATTAAATTTGTGTGTTGTATCGCCCCAATATTTGGACAATAAAAGATAAAACTTCCCCAATAAAGATCCACATTTTCCCCAATTCAGAATTAGAACACTGGTAATAAAAATGACAATAACAATTATTTAGAGAAACCACTGGATAATAATTTACCAAAACTATCGATTTTCGTATATAAACAATGATGATAACGGGGAATATTAAATTAAATACCCACACGCAAATATTCTAAATAGAAGTCAAGGTAAACTGGGCTTAATCTTAACAATAATAATAAAAATTCTACACTAATAGAATTATTAAAGATGTTTGAACACAACATTACACATTGCAGCCTTGTGTGACTACAACGCGATAAAAAATAACACAGTCGAAAATTATAAAATAATTTTTATTTTGAAAAGGAAGAATCTACCGAAGTAAATAAATCAACATAAAATTCAAGGAAACTAACAGTTTAAATGCATATAAATTGAAATATTATTCATGAAAATTAAAAATTATGTATTATCCTGTTCAAATTCTAATCGATACGAATATTTCTAAAAATATCAACTGATACCATTTATTTTTATTATTGCCATTATATGTTCGACAAATTTGTTTAGATGGTGTGTTTCATTTGGTTCTTGTCCAAATATGTTAAGTCGTTAAAGTTGATGGTCAAGGCGAAGTAGTAATAGTACACAATATTAATAATAGTAATGATCGTACAGAAAAAAAAACATACATTTAATTAAAATAAATTTAAAACTTGTCAAGGACGGATACGACAATCTTCCATTTCAGAAATTTAAATTACAAAATAGTTTATTTGTTATACTGAAATTGAATTGAATATAATTGAAATTTTGGCATAATTAATACGAATCAACATTTCATGTTGTTACAAAATCATCACAAAAGAAAGCAAAAGTCATCCAGGTACGTGTTAAAAAAAAGGAAACAAACAAAATACGGGAAACATCCTGAAAATTGAATAAATCCAACAACTTTATAAGTTTTATTGAGATTTAATCGTATCGTTGGAAAAATGGTGGATGCGCCACCGCCACTACAGTCCGTGAATTCCATTATAATTTACAATGGAATTATTATTATTATTGTACCCTAGAGAGATTGATGATAAATCACAACTACATCGCTTGTTTTTTTTTTGTTTTGTTTATTATTAGGGTTGGTTTAGAATTCGTGTGATAATTGGGCATTCCGTGGAAATGCCATTAAACCAACTGACATCAACCTAGAATATGTCACCGAACAAGTAAAATTCGTGTCATAAAGATAACAGTAGAAGAAATAAACGAAAAACAAGGTGTAGTAAAAAGAAATTCCAAGATGCAGGATAAATTATAAATTTCGTAACGATGCAACTTGAGATAAACAATTTATTTTCTGCTCTTCACAAATTAAGCGCCACTTATTAATAAGCAACAATAACAAATAGTCTCTTGATATTGCCAATTAGAAAGTCGTTGTTTTTTTTTTTAAATTTTATTTACATTTTGTTGTATTTCCAGTTTGTTTATTATATCCCTGTTTTAATTATTTCTTTATAATATATGAATATTTTAATGAGTCATTAACATCTTTATCTCCGACACACTCTAATTTTACGTTTAATTATAGGAGTAATAACTAATAAATAAAACTCGGATAAGAATAAATGAAATAAAGTGTGATTAGTTTTGTGGACGGTTAAGTTTTAGAGTCATTTTTCTGCCTCTTTCTTGTAATTATTTAATTAGTTCATTAACAAATTTCCTTACAATAATAATTACATATTTTGTTAGCATCCAACAAAAAAAATCTAACAATAATAATAATAACTCGATTTAATAATTGTATTTATATTAATGCATATTATGTACGTATAAAGATAGATAAGCGATGAATTGTTTGCACAGATAAGCTATAGACGAATATAAGATTATTAAAGGCTTACGCAATAATATACTTTGTTACAACAGATGACAATATTTGGTTCAAATCAGGAAACTTCTGCATATTATTGTAAATACACAGCCTTTGTACTCGCTGATAAAAATAAGGTCTTTTAAGACAAATTAAAATGTAATATATACATGCAAATTTTGTTGTTTATTCACATGCACATCTACATTGTAACCTTATCAATGCAATTAAAGAATGAGATTAAAAGGAACAACAACGGCTATAACTCCATATCACGCAAAATTTACCTGTCAAAATTAAAGTGGATATATTTGGAAATAATACCCACTTTTGTTTCAAGAGATTAAACAATGTTTACAAAACGACCAAGACTACAAAAAAAGTTCCATTGTTATACCTATCAACACGGACCATTTACGTTAACTTTCCTATTAAACAAGAAACAGTAAAAAACACACTCTGTATAATACTGTTAAGGTAAAGTTAACCACTAGAAAGGACTATGGCATGTAAATAATTCAACACAGAAACAATTTAGAAAGATGCAAGAAGAACAAGAAGAAGAGGAAGAATAACAACAACCATTGTTGAAGTTTGTTGATTCTAAAGAGGGCTAAATTTACATCTAAATAACTTTCTACGATCTTGTATTTTCTTTTCGAAAGGGTTGGATAAGTATCATTAATAAAGAAGTTGAATATATAAAATCGTCCTCTTGACACAATTTTCCTCAACTACGACATAAATTCTAAACACAAAAAATAATTGTTTGATATAGATTTGAAATTCGACCGGTTTTAGTGTCCTTTCAACCCCCGATATTTCCAAATCGAAGAGATATTTCAACGTTTTTTTTTTTTTAAAGAGTTATTCTCAATGTCCGTGGTGTTTTGTATTCATAACAGTGGCTATAAAATCCATACACGGTAGAATAACTTCCGTGTAACGTTTCTAGCATCTTTTACAAATCGTTAAAAACGTATATGGTGAATAAAAATAAAAAAAAAATCATGAAATATATATAATATTGGATGATAATTGTTAGATATTTACCGTAATAAAGTGGTCGTTGAAAATGTTTCAACGTTACTTGAGTGACCATATTAGGGAGTAGAAAACAAACAAAATTAATTCATTTTTAAATTTTACAAATCAAACAAAATAGAGATGGAAAAACCGGAAAAAATCAACAATTTATTATGCAAACAGGCAACAAAAGGCAAGATTAGTTTGTATCATCAGACATAGAAAAAAGTGATATTATTTTATCCAATGTCATAACTCGAGATAATTTTTAAATAAAAGTACAAGTGCACTAAGATTAAAAAAAACAACAATAAACCATCAAAATCTCTACTTACTACCAAATTGGAGCGACGAAAATATTTACAAAATATTTGATGACGAAAAAATTATCCTTCACACGAGGCAACAAGATCATATCTATTAATAATCATGTTGATTAATTAATTTAGAAAAGAATACAAAATTTTGATAAACTTGCATTAATTTGAGAAGGCGAGAAACATCAATAATAATAGTAATAATTATAGACGAAAAAAATAGAATTAAACCGAGAACTAACTCAACTAAAACTAGAATTTTATTAATCTATTTTTGAAACGAGATAAACAAAACTTAATGACATAATCATTTTAATTAATCCGCATTTTTTCTAGAGATAGGGCGAAAAATCGGAATTATTAAAATCGTGAACTTTATACTTGATTCGAAAAGGACAAATAAATGAGAATTAAGTCATTATGATAATAATATTGCAGATGTTGATTAGAACGTTTGAAAAAAGAATATGATCGAAAAAACTGGGTTGATTGACGTAATATTTGTTACCATTTCTCTTTTAATCTATTCTGTGTTGTTTCTAATATTAAGGAAATTATCAAAATCAAATAAAGACAGTGTAATGTCTTATCAATGTAAATGTTTTATTTCAAAATTCCGTCAAGCTGTCAGATATCATTAAAAAAATCGTACAATTCCAATCTTTTAACAAATTAATAAATAGGGTCATCTAGTAGCAAACGAATGACAAGAGGGGAAGAAACTATCGGTATTATTATGATAATAAATTGAGTTCAGATCAATGCACTTTATCAAATATAGAACTATGCTACACGGTGAACTATAACAAAGAAAGAAACTACATAAAAATTTTGCCAACAGTAAAATATCCCTTTTATTATTTGTCATTATTAATGATGGTGATGATGGTTGATTATAAACGTGATAATAGATAAGAATGATAATGACAATAACGGGGCGAAACATGTGTAAACAAATTATTAAATTGAGTAGGGTTATTAACCTCATTTCCACTAATTCTTTATAATTTGCCAATTTGCTAAACTAGCTTTTATTGTAGCAAATATCGTCACATCCATAGATACACGAGTGATACTAAACTGACCGAATAAAGTTCGTATAAATTGGACAAAATTAGAGACTTACATTTAAAAAAAAAATCAATTAATCTCTAATATAGCCTGAATGAATAAATCTCAAATTGGGACTTACCTTTTCATTGAAGGTGCCCAAAGGCGGCAACTGTAATAAAAATTATTTTCAATTAGAAAATTATGCAAAATATTGATAAGAAAACGAGTTGGCGCCATCCTTTGAATATTTCATGAGTTAGAATCAAAATAAACTGTTTTGTTTATCAACTTTTAATAGATTAATATTTCTTTTAGATGGCGACAGTTTTAGTAAATCCCTTATCTTGAATTTATTTTTGAAATACTGTTGTAATTTATTCGAATTTACTATCAAATGCTAATTTATCGCATGTTGATGCTGGTTAAGGGTAAATTTATGAAAAAAAAATACAACTTTAACAAACGTTATACTGTCCGCAGGCTTGTTTTAAACTGAATGATGAACAAGACAGGATTATAGAATTTTGTTTTAAATGTGGGCCTTTATTAAATATTTCCACATACACCTTGTAATTGCTTTAGTTTCGTTTTGGACTGTAAATCTACGCGTATTTTACGCAATGCTTAAAACTTCTTTAGATGCTCGAAACTTATGTTAATGCTCTTTTAGTTCTAGATAGAGTAGATAGCAATCGAGCAGATAACTAACAATTTCACATAACATAAAACAAGTCCTTTGTAAATATATTAAAGTTATATATAAGGCAACAAATCAGTAAAGATTACTTCAGGCAGAATTCAAATTAATTTATTACAATGTTCATACATTTATAATAAATTAATTTTAGACTATATGAGAATTATTATTGTTATTATTACACTATATAATTATGAGTTAATATATCAAGTTTAATGTGAATTTTAAATAAGTTGAATTTAATTGAACACTTGATACCGATTCTGTATAATTGGTTGTCTATATTACAAAATTATACTCCTATATAATCGAATTCAGTAAGCTTTTGGAGATAATCTCTATTTACAATGATAGTCACCTATTTCTAAGTGAAAGTAACTATCACCAATACTAGTGCCATTTGTTTGTATAAAAGGTTTAAATAGTTATCACAACAGTGGCGGAACTTCAAATCGGCCTCTTTGACAACTTTTAATTGAATTAAAATAACGAAATGATAAATTAATTTAGAGAATATTTCATGATAGGTGCTAGATAATGGCCACAGTAAAATAATTGCAATCAAGGGCACGTTTACAAACCATTTTGTATAAGGCACTGTTCTCTTTTGCTGTACGGTAGTTCCACCACTGTATCACAGCGTGTTATATATGAGACCTTTATTGTTTTATATCCCTTTTTAGACAACTAAAGGAGTTCATTCACGAGTCATTTGTAAGGAGCCCTAGAAGGTAAGGTGAGATGTGTTACCAGGAGTACTAACTATTATTTTGTTTAAATCTATTCAGCAGCATCCCTTAAAATTGACTTAAAGTTGAAAGAGGTGGATGGTGTTAAAGCAAAATTGGTTGGATATACGTGACATCTCGCTTTTTAAATGGGCTAAGCATGCAATTGACATATTTGTACAAGAATAATCGACATCTGATGTGAGATGTGGTCGGTCAGTTTTGCTGGAGCATCACCAACCCCTCTTAACTTTGAGCCATTTTTTCGGGATGTTCCTGAATAGATTTGATCAAAATAATAATTGTGCTGTATAGCCCTTCATTAGTACTCATAGTTAAATATCTCATTGTACCTTCTAAGGCCCTTGACGATGGACGCGTGAATGAACTCCATTCTTTGTCAACAATTATTCACTGAGATAAGTAGCCCACAAAACACCCAATCGAGCGAACAATTTTGGGGTGCTTTTCACCCTTACATGGAAGATAACATGTCACACGAGAATGTGGAGCCATTTGGAATTGTTTCCTAATTATAAGTCACTAATAACTGTACAGGTGTTTTTTTTAAAGTGGTCAATTCTTATGAAACTCCTACTAGCCGGCGAGCGATTCGAATATTTCAAAGACTTTTTTAGCAAAACAAGAGCCTTGTAGCTTATTTAAAAGTAGGTCGAAAAACGACCGTGTTGGACAATGTCGCAATTTCCAAAAACTAGCAAAGCACGCAAAACGACTAAGAGTGATTCTTAAACTCCCCCAACAGTGATTTTTTTCGTCTTTCTCCATTGCATTTTATAAAAAATGCAAAACATATCCACCTATTCCAGAATAAAATGGAGGTAAACGATGGATCCTCGAGCCATTCTTCAGAAACGAGGGTTTTTGGACCAACTTCCAAATGAGCTACGAGGTTCTAGTTTTGCTAAAACTATCTCTAGACACCCTCCTATAAATTCTTGAGATATTTTTCAAATCGCACGCTAACTAATAGGAGTTTCACGAGAATTGATCACTTTAAAAGAGCACCTATATGTACAAATCCATATACTGTACTGGAAATTGGAGTTACAGACATAATGTCGATTTCATTCTCAATAAAGAAATATTAAGAGATTTGTTTCTACTTGCAAACGACAAAAATCAAAGATTTTAATCAATAAAATCGTGCATTAAAGATTTACGTCACTTTTTTCTCAAGTACTTGAATTTAGACTTTGTATTTTTTCGATGACACCAAAAATCGTGCTCCAGTTTAAGTTCACATGACTTTTGTCTTTACTACTTAAATTTAAACTTTGTGTTATGTTCGACGATAGCAAATCCAATTTTGTCCCTTTTTGGCGTCTATCTCTTCTTAGCATGCAAGTTTTATTACTTAAATTGCTGTAACGTATAAAATGTCATTTCATTGTGCACGTACTATTCCTTTTATCTTTTTATTATTAAAGTCTCTTTCAGTATCGGTTCCTTTTTCGTATTTTAACTAAATCCCTCGTACATTTTAAAGAGAGAATTGAAAGAAACATGCTGGATCTTGTCATTATTTCTTTCTTTTGAATACATCTATTCAGATTTTTTTTTTGCCTTTGACGTTCATGTTGTTCATTAGCGAAATTATAATTTTTTTTTTGTTGACAACTTGTTTAAACCACTTGAAATTATGAAACTATCTAGCCTTTAGTCAAGTTAATAACGCGTAATAGACGACGCGCAGGCCCGTGTTTTGTTGCTAAATATTGTTGAATTATTTATTCCATTCGATAATGTTGATGGAATTTGTTTAAAAATCTTTCGGTTTCCTTCGCATAAGATTTCTGTAAATAAAACTGGAAGAAAATCAGCGATTATTGAAAAATTTGGTGAGTCTCTTACATCAAATTTAATAGAATTCATTATAATTTCGATTATTTTGAAGGTAAATTGCCATAATTTTCAATTATGTCAGTGCAGATAATATAACAGAATTTTTTTGTATTTAAACAAACTGTAGAGTGGAAATTTTAATTATTGTTCTACTATTTTTCATTTCCCGAATTGATTTTGCAAATTGTTTACATTTCCTGATCGTGCTGATATGAAAGAACAACATAATATTGAACAAGTACACTTCCGGTTCCGTTTACTGTAACTAATAACAGTGGTACAAAATAACGCAGGTATTACAGAAGGTAGAATTTAAATCCTTTTCAAAAATTTCCAATCACCGTTCTGTCGTCGTACATTCATGACCAGTCAGCGTATCTAAACTATGCAGAAAATATTTTCTATTATTGTTATTTATGTGAAAGTTGAATACATATTTCATTTCTACTTTCAGTCAACAACAACAAGGCGCCTTAAAATCGCAAAAAATCCAACACAATCAAATAAAATTGATTCGAGAAACGCAGTAGGAAACCACGAAAAGCTGTTGTGAAAATTGGAGGGCGGGAACCACCCCTGTCCACCACACCACACCTATTATCAATCAATC
>JAZBGW010000174.1:13709-35688 GCA_037464815.1 Mylabris variabilis
GTGAAAATCATTTCAATCGTATTACACGTGAAGAACCTGAGTGGATTTTAGATAGGGCGGAATCTGGACCTTGGCATTGGCGACGTGACACGACCAATAATAAATCCAGGTGAATAATCCAAGTTTATCGTTTTTGTTTTATCGACAATGGCTTTGTAATTAACGATTTTAAATCATTGATTTTGATTTTTTTGTGAAGGCGTTTCGAATAAATAATAAATATAATAGAACAATAGAATTGTGAACTTTAGACTTTATAATTGTTATTGTTTATTTGGAAATAATTCGTAGATTTAATTCGTTTATTGATATTGGAAATTTAATCGAATTTGTATAATTTTATTGAAAATACGAATTTTATAAGAATCATCATAATATGACCATATTTCTTAAATTATCGATGATTGCAAAAATTTCAATTTGTTCTGTTGATTCAGCTTTAGATTGTGTAATTAATTGCTGATTTTATTTTTAGAGTTCGATTCCGAGTCGATGTTGAGGTGAAAGAGTTCTGTCGTGGCGAACATGAATTCGATGATGTATGGCAACATCATCATCCGAATTTATTCACAATGAGCGCTACTTGTGTTCTATGTATAGCCATAACAATGATCCTACCATGGTATATCTTTATTGGCTTCAATTGAAGTAATCACTTTCTACAATAATCATAACGATGATAATTGAGTGTATATGTTGTGAATTTCCTAAAATGATTGACGTTCTGTGATTTAAAATATTTGAACCTATGGAACTATTGAACTGTATTTAACTCATTTAACAGAGGTTATCTTACAATTGTGATATTAAATATTTATAATTAGATTTCAAGATAATTTACTTAATAGAAAATTTATGAATTAAAAGTACAATTATTCATTGATATTTATTCGATTTAACCTATTAAAATAGGAGACTTACTACAGTGATCACTCTTGGGATTATGAATTAGAAATGAAGACGTCCAATTCAATTAAAAACTGGCTAAATTGGAAATTACATTACGGTCACTTTAGGGAACCCATTCTAAGAATGTGTACTGTAATTGAATTGTGAGTTTACACAACAAAAACTCCGAACTTCCAGTTAATTGTTAAAGTTCCTCATAACAATAAATTAACGTAAATTTGTGGAACATTTGTCTATAAGTTTTTTTTTTGTGTGAGAGATAGATTTTCCAACTCTTCCAGTAAATATAATTTTTTCTGTTGTAAGATTTCACAAGGAAACCGTAATTAGAGTTTGTCAGTTTTACAACTTTCTTCATTCCTATTATTTTCTTTTAATCATACTCGGTAAAATTTCAATTAGAGACTACAAATATCTTGGGAGACGTTTTTTTTTTTGTTAGTAAAAGAGAAACGTTGGAAATTTAAATGATGTAAATCGGTCACGTTTCGTCTCTTTGAATTTTTTTGGCGACGGTTGAAAATGATAGATCGTTGTTGAAAAAAACCCACACACAAGGAGAAAGGAACAATGAAAATTCCCAATTCTGAGAAAACATAGAATTCAATTTTCCTTTCAAGTAATTTGAATCGATGTAGGAATTTTTAGATTTAATTAATTTATTAGTCGAGATTCTTTGAGTGTACTGTAAATTCAACAATGATGATTTCCAGATTATTTCAAGAATACTGAAAGGCTTTTAACGTTCTCCAAAATTCAAATACAATTTCAAAAAAAAACACATATTTATATAAGAGTATTACGTTATCGTTATTTTGCACCTGTTTATCTATAGGAATTAGTCATTGTTTTTTTTTTGCAAAATGATACAAAAACGAGTTTATAAATGAATCATTGTTAACTGAAAGATATACATGGAGGAGCTCCTTACTGATTCATTAAAATGCAATTTATGCTGTAATATTTATTTTTAAAATTTGTCTTTATTCCAACCTTTGTGTTCAACTAAAGACTCTCTTTGTTGTGCGATGTGCTATTTTTGAAAATTCTGCTAATTTTTTTTCTCTACCTAGAGGGGATTTTTAAGAAATTTCTCTATCATTAAAATCAATTGTTACGCTGAAGAGAATCAACGGTCGCCTTTGATATAACATCAGTTTCACCAATGAATAAACTTTGATGAAGACATGTCCGTAAAATGATTGATGATGCAATGTTATGAAACAGATAAAGTGTCAATACATCCATACCCGGTTAGTCCGTCAACAAGAACAGATCTATAGTTGTCGATCTATAAAGCTGATAATAATGTACGAATTTTTAAGAGTTAACTTTTTAATATTCGAAAATCTTTCGGTTCTATTAAAGGCCGGGCTTTTATATTACAACAAAAATTATTAAGTTGAATTGTGCTCTTTCAATAATTGCCTTATTGTTAGTTCAATTCCTCCTCTTCAATCGGTTTTGTTTTCTAAATTTCTTTCTAACCATCAGAATTCTATTTCTATGCATTTTACGACGAGTGTGTTCAAACAAACCCTTCATGCATATTAGGGCCAGACTAATATTTGATTCTAAATATTACCTAATATGGGAGGTTTTTATTTTTCTAATTTTTGGATTTATTTATTTAATATTTCCAACAGTTTCATTCATCATCAATTAGAAAACTATCGATAAAAACACAAGGGATATGAGAAAACAGTCGGCTAAAAGGAAGCATAAAGTTCAGGGCCAAGGAGGTTCTTATTTAACAATAACGAATTCAAATTTGTAATGAGTGTAGGTAGGACTAACAAGTGGAAAAATACGCGAGATGATAATTATAGAGTGTTAATGTCTGAAATAAGAAATAACACATTGAAAAAACTAATCAATCAAATTAATAATAGAGACAAGGTTAATTCCTCTGTAAAGTAGAATGTAATTTAGAGTAAATTCTTGTCCCTCAAAGCAAAAGATAATTACGCTATTATTGTTACAATGTTGCATAAATGGCGTGTATGAAATTGCTGCAAAACTATTCCCTTCTACAAGTTGAAGATCAACCTTTCATTATCCAATTATTGTTAAATGTACTGCATTTATTCAAGTGTATTTTCACAATTTTTTTAATGAAATAAATCTCAAATTCTTTGCAGAAATTATTCTATTATAAAAAAGTGAATAAAATCTGTTCTAAACTATTAATTGTAACGAGAATTAAACATTACAACTCATTTTCTCGACAAAATTAGCTGCTGTATCTATGGAGAAGCCTCTTGTGTGCACCCACCAAAATTAGATTTTTCATTTGAAAAGCATCATTAATTAAAAAACATCTGCTAACGTCTAATTTTTGCCTATCCCTGGCCTTGGCAATACATACACATACATACGTCATGCATTAACAATAGATACATATTGGCCGTGACTTTGATATCTAAGCACAAATAGCAATTTATGTACGGTGTGTGCTTAGCGACACACTGTCTAGCAACTACAATTACGAAAGCTTTAGAAAAAAAAAACATACACACTCACGTCAAATAATAATGACACAATAAATTCCTGTGATAATTTTCAAAATAGAAATGATTAGATTGTTCAGACATCGACAGTTCTTATCACGATTCTATTGTTCAATAAAGGGTGATAAAATTTTTTCTGAACGTGAAGCAGCATTGGAGAATGAATATTTTCGAAGAAGAACCTATGAGGATTTGCAACGTTTAAAAAAAGAACGCGAAATAAGACGTAATCGGAAAATTGCTGCAGAAGTTAAAAGATATATGGAAGAAAAAGCAAAAAAAGATCAACAATGAATCGTGATTTTTTTCTCCATCGTTTTCGTTAAAATTCTAACAATAAAACAGGTGATGTTCTGGAAAACTTTATAATGCTCATAAAAACAACAAAAAAATACAGCTGTTGACATAATTTGTCTTCATTAATATTAAATATATACAAAAATTGTTTGTATTTTCCTCGAACAGATGTAAAAAAAATATAAAACAATAGTAATAAAATGTTTCCTGTGTGTAATCGTTACAAAATTCTCAAGTGAAGTCCTGATCGATAACGATTCAAATCCTTACACACCCAAAATTAACTAATCTAACAAAAAGACGTTGCAATATTTTAAAATTCCCAATAGGGAGAAGGTAGACGAATAGCGAATGACATAGTATTAAAGAGCTTCTTCACAAGTATTTGCTCCGCTCTAGCAGATGTTCAAAGTTCAGTTTTCAGGACTCTGTTTGAGATATATTAGACGGAAATACACAAGTCCCACCCTAGACACCAGTTGGAATTATTGTGCATCAAATGAGGATATATAAGGAATGGAGAGAAGATTTTCTTCGTTTCTAGAAAGAAAAATATGGGCATAATAACTAGAGGATACAAATCAAACATTCCCCATCAGTTGATTATTTACAGATGCCTGTATTTTTTTTATCCATGTAAATTTCATGTTTTACTACATTCTCTTCGATGTTTCTTTCGGTTTAACATTGATTAAATCAATCAACTGTCAACTACCAAACTCAAATACTCCTACGTACGTAAGTTGAAATTAAAAATAAATATTTCAAACGAAATATCCGACATAACATTGTATTAAATTTAATGGTAAAAAAATTATTCCCGTTTTTTTTAGATGACAGCTTCGAGTACACAAAAGTGAAATTCAAATATTATTAGGGTAAATTTTATGTATGTGTGTGTGGTAGTGAAGAATAGAACAGTATTAAAACACCGGAACGCACATATTATGGCAGGATTAAGGGAGGATTTCAAGTTTTACTGTTGGTTCTAATGTAATAAAATAGATTTAATGTTAGAGGGTTGCACAGTGTGTATATCCATAGATTCACATATAAATATGCATAGAAATAGAAACGAAATATGGGGGTGGCTTATATAAAAATTTTATCGGTTAATACCTGTTCGTATATTGATTTAATGGGAAAAAAACTGATCCGACTGCCTGAAATATTCTAGAATACTGTCAAGTGCTGTAATCCCTCTATGATAATCACATTAAAACTGTTGTTTATTATTATTTTTTTTTGGTAGCGATTTTGATGAAGCTTCAAACATTTTCTATGTTAATTTAACCGTAAAAGATTCCCCAATACAAGTAGCGTAAGTATGTAAAAGGGATAATTTTGCTTTTAAATAATTTCGTAGTAGCTTTGTAGTTAATTCTATATAACGCTAATTACCCAGGTAATCCACAACAATAGAGATCTTTGAAGACTTTGAAACAGTATTTTCATAATTATGGAGTAACTAAAAAAAAAAATTGTCTCAAATATGAACAAAGAGTCTCGGATCCTTTTCTTGTGTAGCTATTTCAGATGTACCTGTAATTATTGCACTGGAAAATGGTGAATAATTTTCGTGCATTAGACAAAAAGTAATTTGACGAGAATCTTTTACAGGAAAGTATAAAGATTAAAATCACAATCGATACTGCTATTTTTAATAGTTTTTCCCGTCATTATAATTAGTTTTTATTGTTTGAAAACGTAATTCCTTTATAAAATGAAAACGGTACATTTTAAATTACAGTTTATATTGTCCATTAGAAACTACCAGTATCAGTTTGACCTAAAAATTAAACAAATTTCCAAGGCATTAATTTTGCTTGTAAATAACCAGTAAACAATGATCTCTTTGATGTCTATTTAAAATAATTTCAACTCTTGTAATAATATGAAATTTATATCTGAAGATAGGCGAATAAATGTTGGAAAATTGTTTCATTAAACGATATCAAAGAAACGATAGAGGAAAAAAAACATAAATAAGACGAACAATAATAGCAGCCGTAACGTTTATTTGTGGCATCCTCTTTTTATTAAGATTGTTTCGTTTAATTTGATCTTACTACAAACTAATTTGCCTCAAGTTGTTTCCAGTTGCAATAAAATAATAAATAACAACACAATCGAAATTAATAATTCATTCTATACTCGGTAGTCGTGGTATTTTTCTACTATTTTTTAAGAATTACAATTATAACAAGAAAACAACACGATTTGTTTTATTTAGAGGGTTATTTTATAAACAAAAAATTGACATTTGTTGTAAACAACATCAAATAATCTTCAATGAATAAACCAGAATAAATTTAGTAGAAAAAACAGACAAAATACCGGATGATGAGATGACTGAGGGTAAGGCAAAAAATCCGAAAACTTGTGAAAAACATGTAGCAAACAACATAGAACTATAAACTTCCTTTATTATTCTTTCACATTACGTTTTTCTAGCCATAGAATGCCTTTAAGCAATCGATAAGAATACAACTAGGCATATACTAGTTATCCTTTTCTTCCAGTGAAACTTGCCACTAAACAATTTCAAGTGAAAAGTGAAACGTCTAACATTTGATTAACTCGAGAAATATACAGAGAAGTAAGAGAGAGTGAGTGTGGAACGAACTTTACTGGATATAAGTATACCTGCCACTCCCTTCTGCTTTCCATACGAAACTAACTGAAATATTCAGTTGAAAGATACTTTTCGTTAAAAAGTAATACTGCGAGGCCAGGGGGTGAAGAAATATTGGAAAGTGTTCAAATTAAATTGAAGTCTATCCCGGCGCATCCACCAAAATTTTCAATCGAATAAAAATTCTATTTTTCCCCGTAGCCGTCATCATCATCGCCGTCGTCGTCGTCGTATTATTCTGTCTTTCGTTTTCAACTGATTATCGACAATATCAAATTGAAATGTTATTTGCGAAATTCAACGAATATTCGAGATGGTGAACTTGCCGGAAATTTATATCGATTCTCTATTATCAAATTATAGCTGTTTTAAATGTTAAATGTAATGGTAATGATAGCATGTTATCAACAAGAAAATTCTTTATACCTTCCGCTCTGGCTGCTATCTTTATCTCTGTATATATCTTTTAGAATGTTAAATCATAAAAAAAAGTAACAAACATGTTCATGTAATTGTATAATGCGAATTTTGAATTAAGAGTCAAGGTCTATCGGCGGTCAATAGCATTTCGCCAAATTATCGACTCTTATACAATTTTAATATTATATAATGAACCGATTGAATCAATTGTTTGATGGTTTATAGGTATGGCATTATTATAATAAAATACACTTTGCAAATTTGAATAAGCCGATTCGTGTAGGTGTCATCATCCTACATTAAATACAAAATAAAAAAACCGACACGTGTATATACTTGAATCTTCAAACACACAAAATTAAAACAAACATTATAATAAACAAGTGTATAGAATTGTTGTTGTTTTTTTTGATATTAGAAAACTTACCTCTTCAGGATCGATATATGCACTCGGTCCGGATATCACAGGGTAAGGTACTGGTAAACCCCGACTCTGAAACAACAGCCATGGTTTAAAAGTTTGCTCCATTTACTAGAAATAACAATTAATTATTGAAGAATAAAAATTACTCTTTTCAAAACAATACGTGTACACTAAATTATATACAAGTAACTTTCTTAACTTAATCAACAATTTTATCTGTATTTATTTATTTATTCATTTGTTTATTTTGCGACACAATCATATAAATTTCGCTATTATCTCTTTATTGTTTTATTTGATTTATTATAACCAGATAGTTAAAAGGTGATAATAATCACACGATCAAATATCGTTAAATTTAAAAACAACTGGAAATAGTGTCGAGAAATGCCGAAAGTACTATTTATTTATCCGATTTATCGTATCTACACACTTTTTCTGTTAAATTAAATTTGATTATTGATACTTTACGATTGCTCTTTACATAGTTAAAATTGCATCCTATGTTTTGGTACAGAAGATTTTATACGGATAGTAAATCGTCTAGTTTACCGAACATTTATCTCTAGAGGCTAGTCATTTACCTTCTTTATGGTTAGTTTAACATTCGTTTAAAACCGAATTATTTACAATAATTTGTTTGCATAGTGGATTACATCATTAATTTTCGACACAATTTACAAAAGACAGGTAAAAATGAATTAAAGTTTCACAAAGCAACAATCAGATTTGTGTGAGAAATCTACTACTTACTCCCATATAGTTCATAGAAAATGAAAGTAACCTTTTAGACGCCCTACGTACGGCTCCAAGGAAACATTAGTTCTTACAGAAATTCCCGCTTTATATCACTAGTTGTGTGTGGTAATAAAAGCCCCCCGCACAGAATTGAATCAATAAAATAGAACATTCTGTACTGGGCAGTAATATTATCTTCGTCTTTCTTGTGACAAACAAACACACTATAAATAAATATAAATGTTGGCAAGCACTTAACAACATGAATGTTTTAAGACGGTAAGAATAGCGTGACACCTGTTCATAATCAAAAGTTGCTGGCTGAATTTGAGAGAATTTATTAGAGAATTTCTGAAAAAACGATAAAAAAGACTTGTGTATTTTTTTCAATAAATCAAAACAATATACGGAAACTGATATTATTTCTTTTGCTGTTGTTCTAAACGTATTACAGCACAGACAATAAAAATTACCTCTACTGCATCGGTTCATTGAATGTATAAATTTGCATACCAAATAGTAAAGCATCCATTTTACATCAGACGAGATAGATAAACACATTTATACAAAACGTATAATGAACCGATATTTTCACGACAAAACCAAACCTTTAGTGAAAGGATTTCTTAACATTTATACTCATGTTATACCATTTATACTCATGCTCTACCAACATTAACAATAAAACCAATCGAATGGTAAAGGTATAGAATTGGATTATTTTTAACAACAGTAAAAATTGCTAATTGGCAACAAACACACTGTAGTTTCGTTAACATCATCAGCAGGCACGATTTTAATAAAATCTAAACATATTTGGAATAAAATCAGCATAATCAGTACAAAAAAATGATGACAGACGATTTCCTCTTTCTCACATTTAAATCGAACAATAGAAAATCAAATGGTTTAGATAAAAATTTACGTCTTCCTTGTCAAATTGCTAAGATAAGGAGAGACTACCTCACAATAGTACACGTACCTGTTGTAATTACAGGCAATTTCTATTCAATTACAACTGTAATTGTATTCTTTTTTCTCTTTTGATTTCGCCGATGTGAGAGACTATAATTTCAGATAAATCCAACAACAACACTTGTAATAGATTGCAATAAGAATACAACAAATATAACGAATAAACAAAGTGAAATAAAACAGGAAAAGGAAGATATAAAACTACACTATGTATATGTAGAAAGTTTAAAAAAAGAAGACACTCCCGGTGCACTAGTAGGTCATATAATTATTATTTTTTGTAGAGAGAAAAAAAACGTTCAGGTCAACAAACCAGTCATTTGTCAAAATTGCAGATGAAGAATCTTATGAATAAAGAGAGAATCGAATACTCTCGAACGAAAAAAATACAAGAAAGTGGAACATGAATGTAATTATTATGTTTTTATTGATGCAAAGCCTAAAGGCGATTATCCAAAATCAAAATCAAGACAAGATTGAAAATAAATATTTACCCGTACTTTCAATTTTTGTTGTTTATTTGCGAGACAATTGTTGAACCGATGACAACAACAAAAAGAGCTCTACAAGAAATATATTTCAGCTATGGCTCAAATAACCATTTTGAATAAACTGTCTTTTTATTTTTATGGTTTTTTTTTATTACGTTACTTGTCTTCAACAAGAATACAAAATCTCATAAATCGAATTTTTTATTTTATCACAATATCTTGCAAAATACATGAGTTTTTCTTAACTTCTCACGTATACTGGGTGATTCACCTATAAAACGAAAACTTCTTATGGCATCTCCCATTATTTGCCGAGCGATCCGAAAAAGGATTTATAGAAGGGTCCCTAGAGAACCTCGTAGGTCATTTGGCAGTTGGTCAGAATGACTCGACAATCCTCCCAATACTGATTTTTTTCGTTTTTCTCTATTTAATTTTGGAATAGGTAGGAATGTTTCGCATTTTTTTCTAGAATTCTGTAGAGAAAAAGGAAAAATCAATAATAGGTAGATTCTCGAGTCGTTCTTAGTGGTTTTGACTGTTTAGTTTATTTTTGAAAATCGCGACCTTGTTCAAAACGAGCGTTTTTTGACCAAATGAGCCACGTGGCTCTAATTTTGCTAAAATGTTCTCTAGGAATTACCCTTTGAAATATCTTTGGAATCGCTCGCCAAATAATGTGAGTCGCCATAAGAACTTTTCGTTTTAGGTAAATCACACGGTATGTAAGCTATAGAAAGATAACAGGCAAACTTTTTACAATTGCATAGAATTCTGCAAAACAAGTATGCTGTTTTTTAAATCGAAAATCAAAACAGCTTGATCCATCGTTGGCGATTAATCGTGTTGTCTAATTTGAGGAATTGTTAATCTTGTAAACAACTAAACGTTTATCGAAGAAACTGAAATTCCACGATGTATAAATCAATTTATCATAAAATAAAATGATATAGCTGCGTTTCGAGCAACCATCCGGCTCCAAGAGTATGTTTTCCAACAAAAACAACGGTTCAATGATCAGACGAACACACATAAACACAAGAGAGAAAATTAACAAAATGTACAAAAAGAACGTCTATCGGAATAAATCTAAAAAAAAAAACACAAATCGTCGCAGAATTAAGAATTTTTTGCACGTGCAGCAGCAACACCAACGGAAAGTCATCAGTTCCCGTGTAAATTGCAGAAAAATATACCTCCTGTAATCATTAACAACAACAATAGGTGATTTATAACATACGCCGGATGTTGAAAACTTTTTTTTTACTGGAACAGGCAATTCTTATTCTATCTATTGTTAATAATTCTCTTTAGTCAAATCAGAAGATCAATAGAGAGGAGTAAGGAAGGGTGGGTTTTATCCGTTCTATCCTATCAATAAATTTCTACAGACGATTAGTGCTTAAACTTTTTTGCAAAACATCAAATCTTAAAACTGGAGTTTACTTAAATATTAAAAATACATGTTTTGTCAAGTAATTCCAGAGGCGTACAGACAATCCAATCATTGTTCCTATCACCCCTAACACCAATAAGAGTCGGGCATCTTTATCTTTTATTTATTTTTGAGGGTCTAGTTTGATCCTTGCAATACTTCCTAAAAATCAATAATTTATTCGCTTGTTGTATTCTATTGAGAATATTGGGATTTCTAACATTCTTACATTTTTTTTTTAAGAAATAATTTACATGTTGACCACTAACAGCGAAAATATTTTCGTCTAATAGAGCCCGTTATAAGTCTTGACCTTTGAGAAGACGAAATTAAAAAAAAAGATTAATAATAGAGTCACAATTATTATAGAAGACACGATGATTATAAATATGTTTCTTTGTTTCATTTCTACGATTTTTCCAAATCGAAAATATGGGAGGGATTTTTATAGATTTATTTGAGTCACGAACACTTAAATTTGATGTCCGTTAAATCGTGATCTACAGAACGATCTCTTCAATAAAATATAAATTACATACAATATTATCTTTCTAGAATTACTTTATTTCAGTGTTTTTGTTATGTGCTACTGAAACAAATTGACTATTACTATACTAGTAACCGAGCAAAGATTCCGCCAAAAATCTAGTTTCGGTTTCGGCTAAAATTTAGCCGAAATTTCGGCCGCACCGAAACTCAGTGCTCGTGAATTATCGCACTTAATTCGAGTGAATTCGTGCCTATTAACTATATAATATATAAAACACACTAGATTTCTGCATGTAATAGAAATTTTAACCTGTCTGAATAAGTTTCGACCGAAACTGAAACCGAGGCCGAAGTTTGATAGATTTGGTAGATAACGGCACGAATAGTGTCGAAATAAAAAAAGCTTTTTAATAAATTTCAAATTATAGTCAGCTATAATTCATGTTTTTTTTTGTCTTCTAATGTAATTATCTCTTTTTTTAATAACATAATAAATGGAAATATGTTATAACAATAACAATGATAACAACAACAACAACACCCAAATTGAGTAATAGCGTGATGATGAAAAATCAACCACATTTTATAAGGACAAGCAAACAACACACTAAATTAATCGGCCTATGTTCATTTTATAAATCAATTTATCACTTTTATAAATATATTCTTTTGTTGAATAACACGAACATAGAAGGGAAATTGCTAGAGCGTGAGGTCAATATTGTAATAAAGCGTCAACACTTTTCGAAAATAACAAATAATAACAATAATATATCGAGATAATCAAGATAATGTTGGATATGGGGAAACGATCGTATTGTGGCCGGTAGTTTTCGGTTTTTTCTTCGATTTTTTTTTATCAATAAACACTACCTATATTGAAAAAGGTATATGAGCTGGACGAAAAAGTGGTCATTTATAAAAAGAAAATACACCCGGAAAACTCTTGATTTATAACACTTTTTCAGTTCATATCTACGTATAGGTTGAGCGAGATTTTTTCTGGACTATCATTTGAAACAACAAAGGTTGATGCCATCTACTATTTATAAAGATTTATATAACCTACACTAGCTTTGCTTTTATTCTATTTTATTCACAAATATGTATGCTAGTAGGAGAACGAAATGAAACGAAACAAACACAACCAATTAAGCTATTTTAAATTACCGTTTTCATAATCTGTGCAAACTTTAAATTCGAACACGAAACAGATGGAACAAAATCCCCAAAAATCGTAGAGGATTTTATTTTCCAATTTTTCTCCAACTGGATTGTCTCTATCCATTTCGATTGTTCTAATCGAGTATACTCTTGAATCTCTTGTGAATTGTTTGGTTACAAATTTACTACCCCAATTCGGCGTATAACGTAAATTTTCGAACAGAAAAGACAAATCTATATACGTTGAGTTAGATGAACTTTAAAGTTACTAATTTGTGTTAATGAGAAATTAACTACGCTTATAAAGGCTGCTTTTTGTGATTGCAAATCTAAATGGAGTCTTGAATAATTTTAACAAAAAACAGTTTTTAACTAAACCATACCCATATATAATTGTCGTTTTTTGTTGTATTAATATTAAATTGACATTAAATTAAAAGAGTCATTTGCTTAATTAAAGCCGTGTTGTCATTACGCACATTTCTAGTGTTATTTAGAGCAAGCACTGATCCTTTTGTGTTGATTTATCTTGTGGAAAACCAATTAATTAATTAAATATTAGTTACGGCTTTCTTAAGCACTTCGCTCCTCGTTAATGTTGCATTATTATTTGTTCCAATTCTGTTTAAACAAAAAGAAATGGAACAATTTTTCATGTAGTTTCATGACATTAATTACCCAACCGAAGAAAACTGCACTAATAATCCCTCCTTTTCCACACATATATGAAAGTAATTGTTCTACCTTTGTTTATCTCTTTATTAATTCTTTTTCGTCCATTATAATTTATACAAATTTATTTTATTTTAATGCTACACGAATCAAATTTAAATATGAATGAATATTGTATAAGAAAAGAAAAGAACAAGTTGAAATTTATATTATGTTCGTGGAAAATAATAAAAACATGGAAATCAGTGAATGTGGAACAGTAATTACACGTTACTGATTACTTTACAACTTTAGCATCTAGTAACAATAATAATCGTAAGAAACAATACGGTTTTAAAATTGTACAGTTTACTCTTCTAATAGTAAAAAAAAGTTTCTAAATAATCATCATCATCGTCGATAAAAAAATCCAACTCATTTTTAATATTGTGAAATTAATGTGGTGGAACAAGGCAAACGATGAAACATAAGTTATTACGGATTATACTGAAATAGTAGAAAAGATAAATCGTTCGATCGAAACATTTAAAATGATCAATTGCAACTTTTAAGTGAATTATTCACCTCGATATTTCTTTCCACGAAAAGTAACATTTATAAAATTTAAAAGCCACCGCCATACCAATATCCAATATCGATCTTATTTATTATAAATTGAAGATGGTTCATCAATAAATAATTGTAAATATTACCGGAAATTGACCAAGACTTTCATAAATTTATAAAATTTATAAAGTATGGTGGAATTTTCGGGGAAATAACAACGACAATAACGCCTAATGATTTCAAATCAATGTATACAAATAGATTTTCTTTTCAGCTATTTTCCAATACAGTTACTAGCCTAAATTCAACTGATTATTATTATTAAACTAAATACAGCACTAGTTGTCGGTTGAGTTGAATTGATTGGTAACCGAAAAGAAAAACTTTGGTGTCATTGAACCAAAACATTACACAATTTCAATAATTTATTGGTAATGTGTTATAGTGTAACTATATAGACATGAATAAAAAATATAATTGCAACAATAAAAAAAATGAATTGGAAACTAAAAGAGTGGCTAGTGACAACGGTTCTTCTATTAAAGGATAAACGTTCAATCAACTGGTCAAGGACAATTCATTGCACCTGCAATAATTTTACAACACACATTTAATTATAATCTCGAATTGTATCGCTTAATGGCACAATAAAACTAAACCACAAAAAGAGAATTAAATAAGTAGTCCGATTGGAAAGCAATTATTTTCACAGATAACTGTTACGTGGTCAAGGATTCGAATTATTTCATCTTGAAAGCAAGCAATCGCTGAAAAATCAAACGTCTTCCTATTTTTTCCCCGTCTTCTCTCTCGATTTTAATCGAAATAATCACAAGAGGCCAGAATGGCGACGACAACAATAACAAACAACGATACCGTTAGGTCTCTGAAGAGTTTCTCTATTTCTTTTCGTATATGTTGTTGTTGTTAATGTTCCAAAGAAACCACAGACCTTTCTCTATTTTGTCCTAATAGAGCTTTTCTATTGTAATTTAAATCATCGGAAATTTATCTTACGTTGATTTATATTAGAAATAATAACATTTTCCATCAAAATAATGAGCTAATAAATTCTCATACTTGTTAAGTTATTGCTGTCTTTACAAATCCACCACCAACTGGATGTTAATTGAAAATGCTTAAGCATCAAGTTATATTAAAATCTATTTTGTTTCCAACAGTAATTAGATTTACCGCGTTCGTCGTACTGTTTTTTTTTCAATCTTCTTTTCTCATTATTTCTAGCAATCTTGTCTAACTAATTTAATTGATACAGTCATCGGTAAATTAATAACGGTTTAGATACCTTACAGGCTTCTTGTCACATATAATTTTAATTTAACATGCGATTTTAAAACAAGCTATTTTTTTCTGGCTCACTTCCCTTTCTCGTTAAAATCTTCTCATTTATTATAATTTCCTTCTTCTATCGGCGATATAAAAAATTATTTTACAACTAGTTATAGTTTATTGGTATATGATTATAATAACAACATACATATATTTCTCTCATTACCACATTTAATTGAATTGAAATTGGAAAATTTCTTGTATCTTACGTTACGATTGGATGATGATATTAGATATAAAACGGTAGTAATTTTCAATTTCTCGAATTCTTTGTGTATACATGAGAGTAAAACTCGTAAATGTACCATGTAGGAGGTAAAGAGAGGAAAGAAAGCAAATGAAACATGAAAAGTCGATGGAATCTTATTTGGCTCATCTACTGTAGAAAGAATAAGTTTTGTTGTTGGAATTCTCCAACTCTAACCGAATGATGATGGAAGTATTACAATAATAGTACTCTCTTAAATATCCTTTTCGTGTACAGGGTGTCCCGTAAATCGCGCATTTGCTGGTATGGGCCAAATATTGGGCGAAATTCTAAGACGAAAAGTCCTGTACCATTATCTCATCTGACGCACAGGTAATGAGTAATTAATTAAATTAAATAGCCATTCAAGTGCTCGCTACAGCGATAAAAAAGAATCGGGCAGGGGTTTTGATAATGGAACGTGGCCAGCGCCAGCCGTCGAGAGTAAGGCAGCTCTCACACAATGCCACATGATATTTTATTAATTATTAATTTAGTTTAGTATTAAATTAAAAATAAAGTTCCGACTTCATCGCCTTTTTATTAAAATTAATAAGATAAAACGTTTTTCATTAAAAACAATCCGATATTATTTCGCGTTGTGAGGTCACACTTATTGTCAACAGCTGTCGCCTCCTTTGTCAACGCCTCACCACCCAAGTTTCTTCCCATTTCTCTTCTTATCGCTATATCGAGCACTTGATTGGCTATTTAATTTAATTAATTACTCATTACCTGTACTTCAGATAAGATAATGGTACAGGACTTTTCATCTTAGAATTTCGCCCTCTATCTGGCCTATGCCAGGAAATGCGCGATTTACGGGACATCCTGTATACATATTTCTTATAGTATTAATAAAATACAGAAATTTGGTTGAGAATGGAGAATAATATCACAAATATCTGCCATTTTACAATTGTAAACAACTGAGTTTTTCGTATAAACCATTTTAAAATGTTTGTTTGGTGAGATTGTCTTCCAAAAAAATCTCGAGATTCACAATAATATCAGGACATTTGATGCTCGAAATCTGCTTTCTTCCAATGCACGAGAATCTCGAATTTCGAAGGTTTGCTCCAAACAACTCTAAAATTTGAAGTTATACGAAACTTATCTATTTTAGCCACCATTCTGAACTTTTAGACAGATATCAAATAATCGTTCCACGATTGAAGCTTAAAATAAAAAGCACAGAAACATGAATGGCAGTTGGGGAAATAAATTCGTTGTTTCGTCGAATACTTTTGGATAACGAAACTTAACCATAAATAGGACTTATAGTGATATCAGAGACAAACAGCCATCAATTTTATTATCTTCTGCTATAATTGTTTTCATCGAATTTCATTAAAAAAACATTCTATGTGAAAACAAGTAGCCTCACTAAAGGCCCGGTTTTTCTACCCCTACGCCTTAGCAAGACCTTGCCTTAAATTGACCTAAGCTTCGATTTATAGACATTTGGTTGGGGACCTGTACACTAGCGATCAAAAAAAGCGACCGAGTCTTGAGCGAGTCCGGCTCTTTCCTTCATGAGGGTAAGAATGGCACCAGTAACCCGACCCTTATCTTCTCATTGTATATACTTCTTCTCAAATTCTCACTTGTTAACATTCTGGTATGTACCTACATTGTGATGACGGCCCTCATAAGCCTGTTTTACACAGCCGCACAAGAAGTGGTCTCTTTTTATTGATCGCCAGTGTACATGGACGAACCCCAAATCTACCATGAGCTCGATTTAAGGCAGGTCTTACGAAGATGAGCTTAAGTAGGGGAAGATAAACCGGACCTAAGTGATCAAAATATTTGCCAAGCATTTTTAACGAACAAATGTAAATTCCAATTCTAAATTTCTCTGCCTTTATGTGTAAATTCTGAGAAAAATTGCACTATTTAAGCAAAATTAAAAAACTTGAAAAACCGTTATTAATTGTTGCTACTGTTATCATTATCATAAGGGCAATATGAGGTTCTATTCTTTCACACGCGTATAATATCAATTATTTATGTAATATCATCGCATGTTTGATCAAAAAGATTTGAATGGATGAGGGAAAAGAGTGTAATACTCGACTAGAAATTTACCATCAGGAACTTATCAGGTTGAAATAAGGTTTACCTTAATAGGGTAAATCTGACCAGGTCCATAGCTGGATAGTGTCAGGATAACCTTATTCAATTGTCATCAGGTTATCCTCATCAGGTCCAGTTAAGGTTGTTCTCAGGATAACCTTATGAATTTACTACGAATTTTTTCATCAGGTTATCCTGATCAGGTCCAAGTGAGGTTACTATCAGGATAACCTTAAACAATTGTCATCATTTTATCCTCATCAGGTCCAGTTGAGGTTGTTCTCAGGATAACCTTATGAATTTATTATTACCTAATAAGGTAATCCTAATCAGGATCTGATATATGATCTGCGTTACATCCTTCATCAGGTCCTCATTTAAGGATCCTGATCCGGACCCTATTTGGTTAACCTGACATGGTCCTTATCGGGTCCCTACGAAAATTTCTAGTCGGGTATCTTTATACACATATCCGATATTACTTTACAAAGTTTTCGTAAATAAGACAAGAAAATCAATATAAATTGTACAGAGGGTGTGAACATACCCTTATTCATCCTTATTATAAAATAATGAACTATAAGGTTGGATGCTAAGACATTAATCTCTCATTCCTGTATGCAGCGTCAACTTTAATTAACTTGCAACTGTAAAATTCTCTTTACAACTAAGCTTCCAACTTCTTAGAAAATGTATTACGTAGGATTTCTCAAACATTTTACATTTACAACTTTAATATGAAGTAAAATTAGCGAAAGGTAATCATTTGGATGATAATTTAAATTAGTATATAACATCGATATTCATCAATATAGTTGTTCTAAAATAACTTGGCATATGATGATTTGACTGGCGATAAGCCAATAATAAACATCTGGACAAACTCGAGCTATTAGCCAACAATTTATATCCGGATTTTTGGCCAGATGTTGTGTTTTATAATAAATAGTGACAAAATTCAATCACTTTTTCATTCAAAACAATCATTAAATTATACGATAAATGCAATAAATTGGACTTACCTGTACAATTTGCAGGATATGTTGACATTTCTCCCTGACATTGTTGAAAGGACAACTAATAGACAACCTTAAAATTATAGGTAAATGTAACGTTATCAATTCAAGATACTCCTTTGGGACATCATTAACGGTATTTCCAAGAATATCGGCTGAACACGCACATCCATTCGATATTGTTGTTGTTGTTGGGGTGTTATTTTGTAAACGCCGTTTATCCCCATTATTTGTTGTTGTTTGTTGGGTTTTTGATGTTAAATTATTGAAATGTTTCGGACTACCAACACCATCAAGCCATCCTTCTACCGTTTTTGCAATTACATCCAGTGCAATTTCCCTTACCTCATTATCACGCGAACATATAGGCATGCAAAAACGCGAAATCAAATCTAAATCTTTAAATAAACTATCATAATTATCTGAGCCGAGCACCACGTCACGGGATCTATTATTTATATCGTTATTATTATTTGATTTATTAAATTCGGTTTGGACGAACATTGTATTAAGGCAAAAATGATTTTATTTTGTCGTGTTGTTTTTTTTGAAATGAACCAAATGTCCAGGATAATCTTTTGATTATTACCGATCGATCAAATTAATTTGAAACAAAAATTAATACTAGTAACTAGCTAATACTATAAGGATAATACTGTAGGTAGAATTTTTGATTACAGTCTGGATTCTTCTCAATAGCCTCTTTTTTCCAATACAGGGAGAACACCTGGAAAGAGAAACAGAGATAATAGATGTAGAAATCATTTTATATCAGTCTAAATTGAGCGTGTTTCGTTGATTTTGTTAACAGTAATTGCCCAATTTAAACACAACTTCCGAAATTTCAAAGTAAATTCAAATTCTAACTTCCTCTATTGGATTGCGTGTCAAAGAAAAACCCATGTAAATTGAAGAAATAGAAACGAGAAAAAAATACCGATACTATCACCACGGTTTTTATGTTTATTATCATCATCATCAGAGTTTAATTTAGTATACCTATTAAAGATTTCAATTTTAATCATGTATAATACAAATCACAATCAATTATACAAACTAGTGAAATATAAGAAGTGACATTCTCGATTATTGTCAGGAAATTAAGCTTCTAGCACAATTTTCGATTAATATTCAAGATAATTTCAGATTGATGATAATGATAAAACGTTAAATTTGTATAGAACTGTTGAAACAATTTCTATATAGTTACTTGATAAATGTCAGTTTCCTTTTTAAGAAATTACGTGTTCTAGGTATAATTTTTTTTCTTTCGAGTTATTAGCATGTAATTAGGCTGTCCAACAAAACAAAAAATAATAAATTTAATCAATCTAACTCTAACCACAGGCGAAACTGGATAAAAATTATGCTTGTTAACGAAATAATTAAACAAAATAGACAAGTACACGATAAAATAATTGAGACCGAAAAATAAATTATTGTTAAATAGGTTGTATAACATTAAAAACATCGATTTTGATTTAATCGTAAAATAATACCTTCACTACAAGTAAAAAGTTCAAGATCACTATTATAACAGATTTTTATCGAATCTATTGTTAGACTGAATGCACTTTGCAGTTAATTATCCACTAAATGCAATTCCGTAGTCGTTGCTCTTTCTAAATGTCACAAATTCGATCTTGATGACTTTCTCGTAGGCAAATATTGTAGAATAAAACTGGACCGTTTTAGTTTATCGAACGGATAAACTCGATGCTTGGTCAAGTGCAATAGGGCAATTCTATGCCACACCACACCACGATTGATGTATTACGATTTAAATCCGCCGGGGGATGCTGTCGACCCCCGTATCTTTTGAATTTCCCCTGGCTAACATTAAGGTTTTCGTACTGAATAACAATATTGCAAGTTTCCTTTATAACATCTGTATTTTTTCTTGTTGTTTGGTAGAAATGTTGACAATAACTATCAATAAATGTATCGTTAAAAGTCGTAGGCAATTTTTAAACAATGATATATCGATTTAACGATCGTTGATTAAATCCAATATCTCGTCAAATTTGATCGATTGTTGTTGACTGTTGCTAATTTCATTTCCTTTTAAGTCTTGTTTTTCGTTTATTTTTTATAGGTCGCTCAGCTTCTGTGTATAAAAAACAAGACAAAGTAATAATTTTCACGTATAATTTTATTAAACGAATTCAACGACAATCTACAAGGCTATATAAGGAAAAAATATTTTTTAGCTGCATAACAACAAAAGTACGCTTTATAATGAAACACATGAACTCTACTACTGTTTGAACACCAAATAGAGCAAACGTTGATAAAATTTCTGTATTAAAACTTATTATAAATCTAGTACATGAGTAATATAACGGTACATTGCAGGAAACTACACATTTTTATTTCATTTTCCTTCTTATTTTCGCTATAAAAGTGCTAACTTCTATATTTCTCTTAACATCTCCATACGACGAATTATGTAGGGGAAACCGGGGTGAAATGGTCGTCGGAGTAAATTGAATTTCTGTAATTCATTGAATATAAATACATGTACACACATGGAATCAAAAACAATGAAGTCTAATATCGTGATGAAGGTAAAGAAATCAACGATTTTTTGAATTTTCGTATTCCTGAGGTAAAAAAGACAAAATTATTGTTTTGATGCTTCCTAACCATTATTTTTGTGATTTTAATTTCTAGTTTACAATTACTTCTCATTAAGTTAATAAACACTGAAATTTATTTCATCGCTTTCTGCAATCATTAAATTATTTATTGACCATCATAAAATTATTTAACGGATAAAATACATTTATTTTAAAAAAATGTTCTTATAAAAATGTAATTCGAGGAAAATTGGTCGAGGCAAAATTGTTTGGTGACAGCGCAGCCGTATACGCATAGGCGGCACAGATATTATACTAACAATCATGTTTCGATTATAAAATCGCAAAAAAAAACACTGATATTTTTAACCTATCTGTCAAAATTGTCGTTTTGGTGCCCTCTGTTTTCTGGCCGCTGCACTTATAAGTGTTCTGTCATTGGTCTGTGGCCATAACGCAGGCTCTTGCAATAAAGTTGATTAAGTTCTTACGTTTTTACTTTTCGTAAGTTAAAATATATATTGTTGTAAATTCTTCACTTTTTAATAGTAATTATATATAATTGATTGATCTATTTATACATATGTAACTATAGATAATTTTATGATTATTAACATGTATAGTTAACAAGTCTTTCTAACCTAAAAGCTTGACTTGATGCACATTGAATATTTATTTTTTTCTAGAATCTAGAAAAAAGTAGTTATCATAACTCGTTAATAGAGGCGCTTATGTAACCGTTTATAATGCATTAGCTGTCCACTCTCGTTTATCTAATTCTCTCTGCATAGAATATGTACAATGGTTCTAATGTCTGACATAAAATGCTTCATTAGTTTTTATTAATTAATTGACTAAAATGTCTTTAATATCTTGTACTGATTTTAATATCTAACAACAGCAGAATTTATTAATTTTTCGAGTGTGCAAAAAGTGTCAATTTGACAAGACAGAATTTGGCATTAATAATTTGACTATAGCCCGAGAGCTTCAGCTCGAGGGC
>JAZBGW010000175.1:0-28622 GCA_037464815.1 Mylabris variabilis
CAAGAATTAGCATTAAAATAAAACTAAAATTCTATCAATTTAATGTATAATTAGCATGTAGAGATTCAATGTACATACATCTTTTTTCTCAAATTTATTCTTCTCATAAATATTGGTAAATAATCGATATACAAATGTTGGTGCTTTATCTATCATGGAATTGATGAATCCCAATCATCATCATCAAATCTAATTATTATTATTATTTTATATAATTCGCATAATTGATTTTATTTTTTCTTCTGTTTGGGTAGACATTCATCTACTACAAATTTGTTGTTATATTCTCCTCGACATAATCGAACCAAAATTAACAAAAAAACATATAATTAACTCGTAATAAATTTAAATTGAAAAAAAAATAGAAATAAGTCTGTCAAGGAGCATACATTTACAATATATTGTCCTATAAAACACATACATCACAATTTCTTCTATGACAATTTTTCTATTTACATCAAATCAAGGCCCTGTAGAACCGAATTGAGAAAGGAATCATTTACTATAATAATTTTTTTTATTACTTTGAACAAAACAACAGAATGAACAAAAATTGTCGCTAGATAGGATGATAGTCGAGAGTAGTGTTGGAAATTATTTATAAAAAGCTTAATGTTGTTTTTAGCAATAAATTAAGCATTTTACAATTGTAAAAATCAGTCACCTATGGAGTTTTCTTGTTCATGTTGATAAAAATTTTAATCATACATGTTTGTTATGGTGTTGTTGTTGGTGGCGGCAGCGGCGGTGGTGGTGGTGGTGTTTACAACAGAGAGCTTATTTCTGCAACCATGGATGCTGTAGGCAATCAGCTGCAGTTGCACGTGTATTTGGATCATAATCCAACATTGGTTTTAAAAATGCAGCAAACTCTTCAGCATCTTTACGATTCCATTCATATTTTTCAGTTAAAACATCCTCTAAACCCCATGGTTTTAAACCGGTTATATGACGTAATTCATTCTTTTTATTAAAGATTAATTTTGAATTTCTACCACTTTGTGCTATACGCCTTGGTATATTACCTAATAATTCAATTATATGTGCTAAATGATCTTCATCACGGCAATAATCTTCACCACTATGTGGTTCAAATAAATAATCACCAGTTGCTAATTCAAATGCCATACAAGCTGTACTCCATATATCAGCTGATGTACCATATTCAGCACCTAATAAAACTTCTAATGAACGATATTGTCGTGTTTGTATATCTTCAGTAAAATGTTTATCAACCCAACAGGCATTGCCTAAATCGGCAATTTTCACTTCAAAATCACATTCAACAAACGCCGGATCAGGATCTAATTGTTTTGTTTTATTATTCTTTGTTGTAGGATTAGTGTTAGTAACAGTACTAGTTGTTGTTAATGATGATGAATCATCTTCAGACATTTGATGAATCGATTCTTCTGGATGTTGTTGTTGTTGTGGTTGTTGGACAGGTATTGATATAGATTCACCACCTGCTAATCCATCAATACCATTCAATATTTTAGTATTATCAGTCTCAGATGATGATGGTGGTAGTGGTTGTGGACTTCCATTTGTTTCTTCGTCTAATTTTGTTGTAGTTTTTTGTTTATTAACATCATCATCATCATCATCATAATCACCATCATCGTCATTATTAACATCACCTTCACCATCATGATCATCGAGATCATCCAATTTCTTTTCTTCATTAATTTCCATCATTTGTTCCATTTGTTTTTTTAATAATTCATTAATTCGTTTTTGTTTCTTTTTCCATTTTTTCTTTTTATTTTTACTCATCTTAGCCGGTTGTAAATCTTGTACAGGTGCTGTACTAATTAATGATGTTGGTAATTTTAAGCCTAAATGATGCATTTCAGCTGCTTCACATGCTAAACGTCTTATATAATCATCACTAACACATATTAAAACATTCTCTGGTTTAATATCTGTATGTATAATACGACATTTTGTATGTAAATAATCTAAACCTTCTAATACTTGTCGCATTATTGTTTTAACATTATTAATTGGTATACCACGATAATTTGATTTTATAATTAATTTTAATAAATTATGACCCAATACTTCAAATACCATACAAACATGTAAACCATTAACACCGCCAATTTTAAAATCATTTAATAATTGTACAGTTTTATTACGTTTTGGATCGGTTGGATCCGATTCTCTAACGGCTTTTAAAATTTTTATTTCATCTAATGCTGTTTCAGTAAAATGTTCAGCTGATTTAACAATTTTCAATGCAACAAAACGACGATCAACTAAATCCCAACATAACCAAACAGTACTAAAATGACCCCATCCTAATTTTCTTGTTACATGATAACGACCAATAAACAAATCACCAATCTTTACTGGATGATAACCACCTTTACGATAATCACTACTATCTTCTTGTTCTTCTTCCTCGCTCGTATATGGATCATCGTCTTCTATTGTCTCATTACTTGAACTATGTGACGGTTCTTTCTTTGTTGCTGTTGTTGATGTTGTTTTACGATTCTCACCACCATGACCATTCATTTCGGTATTACTATTATTTTTATTATTTGTTGTTGTTGTTGTACCACCTGCACCACCACCACCACCACCTTTTTTCTTAGCTGGCTTATGTCGCTTCTTCTTCGCTTGGATTGCCAAGACACGTCGATTCACATCCAATTTTGCACTCATTTGAATTTAATTTGTATGGGGCGAAAATCGAACAAATCTTTCAAATTTGCACACAACTAAAAAGATGACACACAAATCACCAATCAATCAATAATTTTATAGAAAAACTACGAGACGGATGGAAAAACTTATTAAACGTCCATTCTAATATCTGTGCTTTATTTTTGTTGTTTTTCTTGTCTGGAAAACAACAACAAAAAAAAACACAACCACACTGTCTTTGATTATGGCCGCCCGATCAAATTATGGCTGGACTGTTGGACGAGAAAATTGCAAATAGAGGACAGCACCTGTACAAATATAACAAATTATCAATGCGCAAGTCTAACCAGAAAAGCTGCAACGTTGCCAGACTCTCCCGGCGAGTCGATGTCAAAATTTCATATAATTTTCCCAAAATTATAAAAAAATTTGAATATCGCCCATAAATGATCGAATCTTATTCCATCCAATTTATCATTTTTAACCTCTTAGATTGGAAATTTTAATAACGCTCGAACCGATTCGACGTCCTATTAAGCTGCCATCTAGTATTGACAATAAAAGTTACTCGTCGTAACATAACCTCAATTTGTAAATTTGTGTTGTGTTAATTGATATTTTCGTATTTCGTATTTATTTATTATTCGTGATTGTAATCGTAATTTATCATTAAATAAAGAATTTTGTTTTCTGTAGGATGGAGGATCAATCGGTGGTAGTGGTGAAGGCTAAGCCTGTTCGTAAAGTATTCAAAGCAACGAAACAAACTCGAGTACCTGAACATATTTTGAACAATGAAAAACTGAATCGTTGCATTGAAAATCTACCAAAAAACTACAATTTCGAAATTCATAAAACTATATGGCGTATCAGCGAATTGAAAGCTAAATTAGTTGCATTACAAATGCCGGAAGGTTTATTATTATTTTCAACAACAATAGCTGACATAATCAAAGAGTTTACGGGTGCAGATTGTTTGATAATGGGTGATGTAACATACGGTGCCTGTTGTATTGATGATTTAACAGCAATAGCTTTAGGTGCTGAATTATTGGTACATTATGGACATAGTTGTTTAATACCAATTGATCAAACAAATAATATAAAAGTATTATACGTATTTGTTGATATACAAATTGATCCATTACATTTAATTGAAACAATTAAATTGAATTTTCCCGAGAGGAATATTAAATTAGGCTTCATTAGTACAATACAATTTACAACAACATTACAAACAATATCGAAAAAATTGAAAGATGATGGTTATGAAAATATCTCAATACCACAATATAGACCGTTATCGCCTGGTGAAATTTTAGGTTGTACAGCACCAATATTGAGATGTGTTGATACTGTTGTTTATTTAGGTGATGGTAGATTTCATTTAGAAGCAATAATGATTGCTAATCCTGATATAAAAGCATACCGTTACGATCCGTATGAGAAAAAATTTACACGCGAATATTACGATAATCAAACAATGGAGGCTATTCGAAAGACAAGTATAGAACAAGCACGTAATGCAAACGTGTTTGGTATTGTTATGGGTACATTGGGTAGACAAGGAAATCCGAAAGTTGTTGCGTATTTGTACGAGTGTTTGAAACAAGCTGGGAAAACGCCTGTAATTCTGTTATTATCCGAGATATTTCCGCAAAAAATTGAATTGTTTGCAAAGATTGATGCATTCGTTCAAGTCGCCTGTCCGCGATTATCAATCGATTGGGGTAAAGCTTTCAATAAACCAATATTGACACCGTACGAACTGGCGGTTTGTATTGGTGCAACTGAATGGAAACAGAATGGGAAATATCCAATGGATTTCTATGCAAATGCTAGCCTAGGACCGTGGACGCCGAACTACAAACCGGATACTGATGGAATCAATAAATGTTGTGGTAAATGTGCATAAAATTAAATATAAAATCAATAGTGTTTATTGCTGTTTTATCTAAGGGATATTTAAGCGATTTTTAAACCTTGAATGGATTTCTCTAAAGAATTCAAATCCCAAATGACCAATTGTCCATCTAAACCGGATGTACTGAATTTGGTAGCATTCGATTTATCACCTTTATATAGACAGACACAAGTTATTGCATTCTGATGGATCGAATCCAGATTTGTATCAGAATTTTCACTTCTAGCTTGTTTATCCAATGAATGAAACATTCTCATTGCTGACAATCCACCAGATTCTTTCTTTAATGATGTATCCAATTTTGCTTCAAATACCAATTGTCCACTATCATCATCAATACGATACAATACCGGTATACAACTGTGACCGCCTGCAATAACTGATTTATTTGTAATCCACGTACAGCTTAAAAACGGTAGAAATTCTGTGCGTAATTTAAACACATTAAAACTACCGCGTGTAGCATCAACAAGATTGATTGTAGAATCATGTGCTACCCAACAGATCTTATTACCATCCGGTGAAAAGCTAACACTTTGCACCCAACCGCCACCACCAGTTGTTGAATTAGCAAATTCCATCAATAAGTGACCCAATGTTGTTTTATTACCCCAAACAGTTTGTTCCGGTTGTTTTTCAATATCTTTTATAAAACCAGAAAATATGCGTACTTTAAAGTCAGTCGAACCAGCAACTAACAGAACATTATTTGGATGCCAATCTAATGTTGTTACAGTTGAACGTATCGGTTTCTTTATATGTTTCGATACCCACCAATCGTTCTCCGATTCGAAATAACAAACGGAAATTAAACGTGCCCCGGAACCGACTGCAAATTTATTCTCTTCAGGTGACCATTTTACACATGTTGCCGCACGATTGATACGCAATAACACCAATGTTGGTTTCCATTTTTGATCGTTATCCTGTGTCCAAACGTAAGCGTTACGATCAGCAGCACAGGTGACAATACGATTTGTATTTGGTGCCCAATCGATGCCCATTACACGCAGATCGTGCTGATTTAACACATCCAATAATTTCCATTCTTGACCGGTTTGTTTGTAAATGTGTACTTCGTGATTGTTCGGCGACAATGCAATCTCTAAAAAAAGGCACAATTATATAATTTAAAAATTTAATACAATTAAAATTGATATTTACGTGTCCTATCCTTATTCCAAGCATGGCAAGTTATAGGGCTGATGATATTACCGAAACGGTGTTGTTCAGTCATCTAAAATATAACAATTTAGTGCACATTTTAGATTTTGTTAGAATTACCTTTAAAGTAAATTCGCGGACTCTGGTCAGTCTACGCGAATACCAAATTCAGATTCAAGGAATGATTTTGATTTAGAAAAGCGCTATTGAGATAAAACGCCCCTGATTAGTCACCCACGGTGGCAAGATGACACTCCCTTAACCTCTTATTGTCAATATTGTCATATTCGAAGCGTACTGTACGCGCACCCGTTCGTTACGAAATAATTGCGCGTCTCGTGCAACGTCGACTCATATTTTTTAGAACACGAATTTCGAACTGTTCAAGAATGCATCGAATATAATTGAAATTGATTATTAATTGTTTCTTTAAGCAATTAAATCCAACAACCCTAAATTTATCAATAAATCTTCATAATTAACTCGATTTTATATTTAATTTAAATAAAAATTTCCACAGCTAAATAGATATGTATGCGCAAGAATCTCATCGAATTGCGGGGTTGTCAGATTCGCTGTTTTTTTTTCAGTAAGTCCTTTCTTCAAAAGTTTTGTTCAACTAAATTGCATTGATTTTCATGAATTACAAGCGTTTTTCTTGAATTTTAAATTTTTTATTGTAAGAAAGGAAGATGTTTTATCAGAATAATATTGTTTATTTTGATTTTACGCTCCACATCTGAGATATTTCAAAAATTAAGCTAAACTTTGTAAACATCGCGACAATTTTAACTTAATTTTTTTCCCTTATAACACGACAAGAAAATTCAAATTATGTTTCTTGCATCTTTTGGTTTTCAGTTATAAATTATAAAAAATAGAGAATGGTTCATTTTTTAGTACGTTTAATCATAATCTTGGTTGGGAAACGTAATGAACCATCGTTCAATTGATTGAATGATTGAAAAAATAAATAAATCTTTTAATTTTCAGCAACTTTTACAAAAAATGCACCGATTTCGGAACAAATTCAATCTTATTTCGTAGATACTGAAGCAGTGAAGCAAGAAAGTTCCAAGAATATTCGCAAATTATAAAAAAAAAACTTTAAAATATACAATAATCAGAGACACGCGACACGTAAAATAAATATAAATCTACTGATTCTTAACATTTAGATCCGACAACACCGCCATGTGCAGTGCAATTGACCTAAATTATATTCTATATCTAACTCTGTCTAACATATCGGAACTGCATTCGCTGTCTTTGTTGCTTACATTTTAGGCTTAGGTCATTGAATAATTGAATAATCTAACCTAACTTTTTTATTTAAATTTTAAAAAAATTAATAATGTTTGGAATATTGCGGCTTTGCCGACAGTGTTCGAATTTATTAAATTTACGATTGTGTAAAAATCCATATAAAACAAACAAGAGAAATTTGAGTGAGTCGTTGGACGTTAATACGAATGTTGTAAAAGATGTTATATTATACAAATACGATAATCCGCGATTCTTTAAGATTGTAAACATTTTCGCAATTAGTCAATTCATCTTCTGGTCATATCTATCGATATTTTCATATAAAACATTACGTGATGCACCTGTCGATGAAAATCCACCAGATGAGGTGCCATGGTGGAGACGGATAAATCTCGGCGAAAATAGTTATAGAAATACATTATCCGGCATAGCTTTTATTATTGGTTCGATAATAAACATTAATTAATGACTATAAACAATAATTTGTGTATTTATAGGATATGGGATTCTAACAGTTTCATGGATGTTCACATTAAGATCTGTACGTTATTTAATACTGTGTAAAGGCGGACAGAATTTAGCCTTTGTTACGTATACACCGTTTGGTCAAAATCGTATACTTACAGTTAATTTAAATAATGTTAGTTGCCAAGAGAGCCGACAAATAGCTAAATCATTATTGCCGATCAAAATTAAAGGACGCTCTTTCTATTATGTTCTTGATATGAAAGGCGAATTTAAAAATACGGCCTTATTTGATCACACAGCTGGAATACAAAGGAAATGGAAGAGTGGTAGTTAAAACAAGAAATCATTCAATTTATTGTAATGAACACAATTTTTTTTAAAAAACAATCATTTTGCTAAAAAGTTTTGTAAACAGAATCGTTCATATTTGGCTTGACTCCATTGTGGCATTTTTGCTAAATCGGATATTGCTTGAAATCCACCATTCAATTGTCTAATATAAAAAAAAAATAGATTTTTGTGAAAATTTTAAATAGAACATACCTAAAAAAGATGATAGTTTGTGCCGCCTTCGGACCTATAGTGTGTAATTTTTGTAGATCTTTAACACTCCCTGTATTTAAAATATTTAAAACTCGATCATTTTGTTGTTGAACCAACCAACCATTCTGAGTATTTTTCAACGTCAGTCGTATACTTTTGCGACGATTACAATTCTCAATTACCGGTTCAGTTGCTTCATCTTGACATTTTGACTGTAATCTTATACTACGTCGTCGTACTACATTCTCAATTTTTGGCTTATTCACAGGCGCTGGTTTTTGAAAGATTAAACTATCATTATTATTTACAGAAACTTGATTAGTTGATGGTGAATTAAAAAGTTTACGACCCATAATCTGATCCGTTTCCACTAATGAACTTCTTGTTCTTGTTGATTGTGATGTCAATTGTACAATCTCTTGTCTTATTATAGTACGAATTTCTTCCAAAAATAGCCTACAATCAAATTTTCACTATATCGCATTATTATAAAGAGTAATAATTACCCTGGAGTATAATTCAGTTTATTGTTCAATCGACATGATTTCCGTCTAGGTCGTTCTACTGTTTCTAAAACATTCATTAAACCTTCCATAAATGAGTTCTCAATAACATTTTTGTATTTCTCTACAAGAGGACTTAATTTTTTTTCCAATGTTACTCTAGATGACGAACATGTTGAAATTGATCCTTCTTCATTAGTTTCAGAGATTTTCGGTAAATATTTCGATCTACTCAACTTAAATGGTGTCTCATCTTGTATTGATGTTGTAATTGAACGTTTCATTGGTGTTCTTATAAACAAATCTGGATTGTCATTTTTATATTGATTGATAATTTGATTAATCTCTGGTTTATTCTTGATACGTTTTACACGCGATGCAAAATCTAATGTATGCCAAGTCTCACCAATATCATCGATATTCGAATTTATACAAGCAATTAATGAGACAAAATTACGCTTATTTAATGAATCTATAAAAGTAAAAGCATTGGTTATACACTATAGGCGCTAGAAATAGAAACATAGTAAAAGCATCAGTCCCTACCATCTATACTACTTGCATGTTAGCTAAAAAGAGATAGAGGGAACATAGGTGGTCAGTAGGTAACTGTAAAATAAGGCATTTACAAGGTAATATAATTGGAAATTGGCAAATTATAAAGCTGTTGTATAGTAACTTTACAATTATAATCACGTTATATTCCATTTAATTGGTTAATATTGAAATTAACGATTTTAATGGTATCCTATAGTGTAGAGCTCCAAGAAAAAGTTTTTAAAAACTTACTCAAATTAGTGTTATAATTATGAAGCAGTTGAACAAAGATTGTTGCGTAAAAGAATAATGTAATAGAAATAATAATAATCTCGTCTTTGTCTAATGCATTTTCAGAGGGATAAACGCGATACCGTGTGACAAAGATACCAAATCCTCGATATCTGGTTATTGTTGTCTTCTAAACTAGAAAATTTGAAGGTCGATGTTGGCCAAAAGATTAAAGGCCATCGTTTCCAATTTTTAGACCACCTAGTTCCCTCTATCTCTTTCTAACTACTATGCAAGTAGTATAGATGGATGGACCCGACGTTTTTCCTATGTTCCTATTTCTGGCGCCTATGGTGTATGAAGGCAATTAATAAAATTTGCATTTTTACCATGTAGAATTGTTGTAATTATCGATTGTCTATATGGTATATAATCAGAATTCGATGATAATGCTGTAATTACTTGTCCTAAACTTAGAAGACCTTTGTTAATATTGATACCCTCTTGACGACTACTACCACAATTACCAGTTTTCTTAACACTTTCCGAACCAGCTAAATCAACTAAATTCAATTTACTTTCAACATTATTTTCATTATAATAAATTGAAAAGATAGCATGAGATCTCGAACTGTATTGATTCTGTTTCGTTTCA
Source organism: Mylabris variabilis (assembly GCA_037464815.1). Lineage (NCBI taxonomy): Eukaryota > Metazoa > Arthropoda > Insecta > Coleoptera > Meloidae > Mylabris > Mylabris variabilis. The sequence goes on from JAZBGW010000175.1 coordinate 9,947, forward strand.
CCTGTATGTCGTTTCTTACAACCATTTTCTAAATATGTTAAAGCATCATATTTATCGTCGATTCTACATTTTAAACAACCAGTCACATTGAATCCTTTAACAATTAACGGTATATCACTATCATCACTTAATAAATCATACGCCTTCTCATTATAGATCTCAATGAATGATATTGAAATTTCAACATCTTTATTATTTTCGTTAGTCGATGTGAACAGATCATCTAATGCTCTTGATATTATACCAGCATCGTTATTGTTATCATCAATTCTTGGATTTGTACCAATTGTGTAGGTTTTTCCCGTACCTGTTTGGCCATAAGCAAACACGGTACAATTATAACCTGCTTGAACATGGTCAACTAATGGTGCAACAGTTTCATTATAAATTGTTTGTTGATCTGTTTCTTCTGTGTAGATATTATCGAAAATAAATGTTTGTTTCCGTTCCAATATAAATAATATCTGAAAAAAGAAAATATCAGTAATTTAAACGACAATAAGAAGAACAAATTACCGCTGGTTGTTTACTAATTATTTGTACACAAGATTGTGTTTCTGATGGACGTATACGTATAGAAACATTAACAAAATCATCACGTTGTGGTTTCAACATTTTCTAAAGATATTTTCATTTATAAACTTATAAAAAAACGTATATTTACATATATCAGTTAAAGAGCTGGTTTGAATGACGCTACCGTTTGATAACATTTGAATTTTTTGACATTTACTGTCAAAAATTTAATGAAACTTAATTGTAGCTCTGGTGTACTTGTGAATTATAAATACGATATTATATACTTTATATTTACTAAAATTTAAGATATTTTTGTTAATGAAGTAAATTTCTCTTGTCGTATTTTGTAAATAAACATATTTTTTACCAAAATTGAGCAGAAGAATTGTAAACATGAGCTACTACTAGTCTGAGTGGATACATTTTCAAACAATCACTAAATACATACAGTACCGCAACCCTATGGGCCAATGTGTTAGAGAGAGAAAAAGCAAATTTTAGAACCAACATGGCGGCATTTGTGCATGCGCTGACGGCCTGGTTGCCATACTTGGCCAAATAGAATTGTTAAAATGACCAAATCAAAATTAACATTTAATTAAAACAAAACAAAAAAAATTGATGAATGATATGGAAGTAGAAGTCTAGAAGTAATATTGATGTTTATGTAGTATTAGTATACTATAGATATTTTTTAAATTTAAAAATCAAGAAACCAACCATCTGTCGATAATTGTAAAAAAAACTACACTTGGCAACGCTGTTTGTTTACCTATTGAATCATTTTCTTTTTTGAGGTTATGTTAGAAGTTTTTTTGAAAAAATCAATAAAAATGTTGTAAATAAAAGTGAGAAGTGCGAAAACACATAGTTTATTGTTTATTTATTTAAATTAACTATATGTGTATGTGGAAAAATTGTTATTATTTATTATAATCAATTATTTGGCGAACTTCCAGCGCAGCACCAAGATAATTAGGAGCCCCATATTTTCTTTATTCCCAATAATTTTGTAACGACCTACACTTTAAGGCTTCTTTTAAATCATGTTCAAGTAGTGTACGTTGAAAAAAGTTTGTTATTGTGTCTTGTATTGTATTATGGCCACAACATTTCAAATTCAAATGTCCCACGTGAACTTTTGAATATCCCGCGTAAATTTCAAAACCAACATGGCGGAAATTGCGATCATAGACATGATTGCGGTACTGTACATTTGTAACATTTGTAACAACTCTACATTTTGAACAACTAGAGCGCCATCTTTGATGGAAATCACCAACTTAGAACTGATAAGTTTAATTTTCATTCCCATAATCTGATAAGTGATAAGATTTTTGTTAAAAAATAATCACGTTTTAATAATTATATACAAGAGTTTATCACAGATTTATGGTTTTTTATTTTAATAAATTGTGTTTGAAATTTATGTGTACATGCATCTGTATAACAATGGACAATAATTTTTCAAAATTCGATTATGACGAGTGAAAAGTCTCGGATTGAACGTATAATTGATGAAATCAATTCAACAAATGCTAAAAAGATTGCATTATTATTAGTTATTGGTTTTGCATGTTATCATGGAATTATTCATATCAAATATGGTAATGGATGTGTCTAGGTTATGTTCGTTAGATTGTAGAATTGTTTATTTTTGTTCTAGGGACAAATTCATGTAAATGGTTGCTATCAGATGGTCGATATAAGGGCGACCAAGAATGGCAACCCTATGGTTGTATGTTGCATCGATACAGTAAAATGTTTGTAAACTATCAACTAATTTAATAATCCATATATTTATTGATAAAATTGATACTTTGTAGTGATACAAGGAAATGTCTTCGATATATAGCTTTCTACGGTACAAATACACATTTTGTATTTATCGGCGATGATAAAATTAGAGATTTATATACGAGTTTTGTGAATCATTTAAAACCGGACAATAATAACAATAATGATTTACTATCAACAACAATAGCATCATTGAATCGCATTGAAAATGATCTAATACATATTGATAATAAATTGAAAATTAAAGTTGAATACTTTTCGTCACCGTATATCTCTAAAATGATGATTGATAAATTCCAATATTGGGCGAAATTAGAACAACCCCCATCAGTGATTATTGTCGGTTGTGCATTATGGTCGATAATTAAATCGAATGCTTCCCAACATGTATTGAATGAATATAAAATGAATTTAACACGTTTAGTACAACCGATTGATCGTTTAAGTGAACATAAAACGAAAGTTTTATGGACATTACAGGAACCGGTGAATACTGAAAAATTAGCACCGGATTTACGAATGTTAACAAATGAAGAAATTGATTTGTATAATAAAGCAGCAATTGAAGTAATTTTGATTGAATTATATTTAATAAAAGTTTTTATTTTGTAAATTTTCTAGGTTTTGTATCATTCCACAGCTGAATTGTGGTGGAGTATACGTTTAGTTGGCCAAGGCATGATACAAACAAGTCCAGATGGTATACATTTAGCACCAAGGGCATTAAGACACGATACGCAAATTTTATTAAATATGTATTGTAATGATTATATGAATTTTAATGATGGTACATGTTGTAGTTCCCCAGAAACATATACAACATTACAGATTGTTACATTTGCTATTTTAACAATTTGGTAAGTTTTTATTATGATTTTAATGTTTCAAACAAATTGGTTTAGCCACTTTCTCACATTCTTCTAATGTTTCAAAATTATTATTAGTTGGATGACAACCACCATAAAGTACTTGTTTACATTTTTGCTCCTTATTATTCCAATTATAGACTTGAAATGAGGCGAAACAGGAATAACCAGCTTCGGTGTTTTCTGGACCTTTTTCACAATCTGTACAACAAAAAAAAACGATAGAGATAAGTTTTTAGAATCATGTTGTATGTTTAGCGTCATGTTTGTTTAAACTTTTATCGAACAGATTGGCTTAGCGATTTTTTTACAATCTTAAAATGCTTAAAAATTGTGTTATACAATACTGTAAATTTTGTGAATATATGCAGATAATTTACAGCTGATACTAGAGACAGATAATCTGTCTTTAAAATTAGCCAGTTTTAAACCAACGCTACTAACATATTTTACACTGGAGAAATTCCTTTGTGCGCCCCAACTATAAAGCACTTTGACTTTTCTTATAAGATTCACTATTTCCAGTCGACAACTATAGGTTGCAAAAACCGCAAGTATAATAGTCACTGTATATGTAAGTCGTAGATAAAATATTGGAATTTATTTCCAACAGAAGCTTGTTAAAAACAAACTTACCATTTAAAGTAAATTCATCTTGATCTGCAATGCAAGTTGCTGTAATTAATGATAATAAGAATATAATTTTCCACATGTTTTTTTGGTTACTTATAAGCAACTTTTATGAATTGGGATCTTGTAAATTTTTGTTTGCTTATATACTCAAAAAAGATAAGAAAAAACATGTTTACCTTGAATTTTATCTCATAAATGCATACTTGTGTCTCGCTTCATACATATTTGGTGCTTTTGATTTTAAATTTTCGTCATCAAACAAAATAAAAAATCATGAAGATGATTTAGGCAAAAACTAAAATCACTTTAAATTTCTGCTTTATAATGGTTTATTGACAATTGGTGGGTTATAGTTGTAAAGAAAATAAGAAATTTATAATTGATTAAGAACCGATTTTTCTTGTAATTACATCTTGAACTGTTACATTTTTATTTATTTATTTATTTACAACATCTATCTATATATATATTTATATATCATTATCTACAGTTTTACAAATTGGTTGTGCAATTTTCTCACACTGTTCTAATTGTTTAAAATTATTTTTAGATGGATGACAACCACCATATAATGCTTCAATACATTTCTGTTGTGTATGATCCCATTTATAACGTGGAAATGCAGCTAAACAATGTATTAAACCTTCTTCAACATCTTTTGTACAATCTAAAAACATATAATTTTATTAATCAATTTGATTAATTGAGGACAATTATTATTTTTTTACCATCAACTGTAAATTCTATTTCATTTTCACTATTTTGATTATCTGCAATTGTTAGAGAAATTATTAATGATAACAATAATAATGATAATGCGGATCTAATTTTCCACATTTTCAATACACAACAATAATTACGATTGAAATATGTGCAATTGTTGGATAAATTTACATTTAAATAGTTGCAATGATGATAAGATAGTCGTGTTTGCCTTGGCTTTTTGGGTCGTATTATCAATAAAGGTTAACTAATAATAATGGTGATCGATATAATATTGAAGGGCGTTAAGAAGTAGTCGAAAAAGTTTGTCGATTCGGCGTGCGAAAACACTCAATTTTCAAACAGCGATTACTCGCTTGTTTTTTAAGATAATGTCAAAAATTGACGTGCGTTGGATAGAGCACTTCTAGGTGCATGCTGTAAAGCTTTCGATTTTGGAAAAATGTGATAAAATTCTGAATGGTAGATAAAAATCTTGGACCCTGTTTTTTTCGCAGATTTTCCTTCAGAACTGTCTAAAACTTAGCCACTATTATCGATTTTCAATATTTTTCAATTGATTTAGACAGCAAATTGAAAGCGCCTTCCAAATATGCAAGAATTTTCCCGATATGTTTGTTAGTTTTTCGATAAAAAATCCAACAGTGATGCCGTCCATAATTTTCAAAATAGAAAATCATACTTTTGGATTTAGATGTGAAAGCCGAAGACATGAAGCTCTCTTAAAATCCCATTTTGAAAATTACGTGAGTTTCACGGGAAATTTAAACCCCTTTTCCACCTATTATTTACAGTATTAAAATTAATTAATTAACCTTTTGCTTGGTATGAAAATATCGGAAATCTTATCTACTTTACTACCACATCATTAAAATGGAAAATATTTCGAAAATCTGTCTGGAAATTTGATTTTCAATAGAGCATGTTTGTGTTGTTGTTGTGATTTAGTGTGCACCGTACCACATAGCAACATAAACAGAGTCTATAGAAAATCGAATTTCCACACAGATTTTCAAAATATTTTTCCCTTGTAATGATATAGTCGTAAAGTAGATAAAATTTCCAGTATTTTCATACCAATCAAGAGGCAAATTAATTAATTCTAATACTTGTAAATAATAGGTGAAAAAGTGGTTTAAATTTTTCGTGAAGCTCACTTAATTTTCAAAATTCGATTTTAAGCTTCATGTCCTAGGCTTTCACATTACCTTTCTAAAACCGAGAGTATGATTTTCTATTTTGAAAATTATGCATGGCATCAGTGTTAGAGAATTTCTTAGATTTTCTTCAGTTATCGGAAAACTAACAAACATATCACGAAAATTCTCAAAGATTTGGAAAGCCTTTCAATTTGCTATTTAAATCTTTTGATAAATATTAAAAATCGATAATATTAGCTAAGTTTTAGCCAGTTATGGAGGAAAATCTACAAAAAAAACAGGATCTAAGAGTTTTCTCTGCTAATCAGAATTCTACCACATTTTTTCAAAATAGAAAGCTTTAGGGCATGCATCTTGAAATTCTCTATCCAGCGCACGTCAATTTTTGACAATATCTTAAAAAACAAGCGAGTAATCGCTGTGTGAATATTGACTTTTTTCGCACGCCGAATCGACATATAGGTCAGGTCAAGTCCGGAATGCCCTTAAGATAACCGTTTTAATTAGTTACATTTTTCTATTGCAGCGTAATTATAGCTGTATGTATGAGTATATATCGCCAGATTCAAAAATGGCGTGGTTATCCAGTATACGAATACACTCGTCTTCCTCAAACTGAAACAACAACATCATTATCATCATCAACTACCACAACAACAATAACAACAACAGCACCTAATAGTTATTACAAATTATTTAAATCATTATCAATAATGTCATTGATAATGTTTTATTTTATCATCTGTGATCGTACAAATTTCTTTATGAAAGAGAATAAATATTATTCAGAATTTAGTTTTTGGCTACCAATTGGTTATGTAACGATTCTAGGTTTATTTTTTACTGAAGATAGTAAATATACCAAAGTGCTACATCGTGATCAATTAAATGAATGGAAAGGATGGATGCAATTAGTCATATTAGTTTATTATATAACTGGTGCTAATCGTATATTAATTATAAATATGAGTATAAAAGTAATGATCTCTGCATATATATTTTTATTAAGTTATGAAGAATTTTATAATGTATGGCAACGTGGTAAAAACGATATTAGTATTGTATATTTCTTTCGTAAATTATTCCAATTGAATTTTATGACTGTCACATTATGTTTATGTATGAATCGTCCATATCAATTTTATTATTTTGTACCATTATTATCATTCTGGTATTTAATGGTATATTGTTTCTTAGCATTACCACCACATATTATACCAATAACATCATCACAATTATTATTACATCATCAACAACAACAGCAACATCAACAATCACAACAACAACATCAATCAATACCGCCACCATTAAATATCGATAATAATAATAACAATTATTTTATACAATACTTTTATTTATTAATTAAATTTATTGTATTATTCACAATTATAACGATTTTATTCATGTCAGAAGTTTTCTTTGAAAAGATCTTCGTGACACGCCCGTGGAAGGCATTATTTGTTACAACCGATGATGATATAAGAGAATGGTGGTATCGTTGGAAATTAGATCGTTATTCGATCATATACGGTATGGGTTTTGCATTAATCGTATTATTATCACAACGTTATAATATCTATGATGATAATAATCATAATAATCTATTTTCGAGAGGTGTAGCATTAACAGCAATATTATTATCAATCATTGGTATTGGTTGTTATATATTTTTTATAACATTTGTATGTCAAAATGAATTAGACTGTAGTGAGATACATTCATATATTAGTTTTATACCGATTGTAAGTTTTATTATATTAAGAAATATCTCCGGTATACTACGTACAAGATATTCAACGTTATTTGCATGGTTCGGTGAGATATCTTTGGAATTATTTATTAGTCAATATCATATATGGTTAGCTGCTGATACACATGGTGTATTAGTTCTATTGCCTGGTTATCCAGTTTTAAATGTTATAATAACAACATTTATATTTGTTTGTGCATCGCATGAAATACATTGTTTAACTAAAACGTTATTACCATATGCTGTACCATCCGATTGGAAATGTGTCTTGCGAAATTTTATATTGTTCTTAGCTATTCTAGTACCTATCGGTATTAATGATGGTATGTTTTAATATAATTTATAAATCTTTAAAAAGTTTCCATGCTCAATTATATGTAAGAATTATTATTGATAAGCAAAATACGAAACGAAAAATTATTAAAAACTTTAAGCATTCCATGAAAACTGCAATTTTATTGTTACCTTCTGCCGTTCTAAAATACGAGCACATTTCTTGTTTTCATGCTATTGCAATGCTTTGTAAAGAGCAATCATTAATGTTTCATTTGTATCGATTTGTAAGATCAATTTTGAAACCGTAAATGGATTTTCAAAAAACACGAAAGTGGAAATGAAAAATCCGGACGCCTTAAAATAGTATCTCATAAATAGGCCTCTGATTCTTGTAATGCTATTTTCTTTTGTTCACAGATTGGCAAAATTATGAACATATTTTCCATTCATATAATTTGCTTCTATATAGTATAATATCAAAAAAAATAAATGTGGTATATTTGTTTTAATATTGTTCGTTACGGTCATTTCATCAAAATGTTCTTCACATAACGGCAAGTGATCGTTGTGTAAGAATTCGTGATCATTATGCTTATACTGGGATTATCATATATAAAATATACCTATAGGTATAATACTACTGTATTGGGTGGTGCCAATTGCTACATTTCCTCATTACTGACCAACCTAGTATATTCCTATCTTACTCAAATGTCTCTTTATTTCATTTAACTTGGATGGAAACTATTAGGGGTGCGAATCTCCAATGTGCCTAGTTGGAAAATTTACCCTGTATATATGGTGATTATGTTCGATCACCATTTTGTAAACTAACCTCAATTTATTATTATAAATTATAAATAATAAAATAAATCATTACTAAAAACTACCAGATTTTATCAACCGAAAGGTTTTTAAATTAATACTTCTATTTACATGATCATCAAACATATTGGAAGTCTCATTTATAAAATGATTGTAAGTGCGCATAACCTCATTTTTCATGTGCTCATCAAAGTTAATTGCGTTTCAGGTATTTTCAATTAGAGTATGTAGATAATTTTTAATTAAACCTAAAAGTAATTGAAAATTATTGATAATGGAAGAGATGGAGTGTGTGTCCGTTGACGGTACCAGAGAGAGCCCCACAATGGGTTGTGCAACTGTAAATGATCCAATATTTTCCAGTAAAGCACAAGCTATGATGGTTGTTATTAATTTAATTAATTTATAAAAAACGACAGGATAAAATAATGCATTTTAGAGTAAATGGGGCTATATTTCTGGTAGTGGTCTAGGAAAGAATCAGCAAGGAATTATTGGTCCAATTGAATTGAAAACACAATTCAGTACGAAAGGTTTAGGCATAAACAATCAATACAACAATACAAATGAAACGTGGGATTATTCACAAGAAGTAAATTAATTACGAAATCACTTAAATCAATGTTATAATTCGATTTTTAAAGGAGATACAAATCCATGAACCATTAGAATGGTGTGAAAATAAAACCGATTTCAAATTAGATAATTGCGAGACGAATGACTGGATTAAAGAAGGTGAACGGATTCGGGAAATTGATCAAGAGAATCATTTTTGTGATTCAACAATTTTAGAAAATGTCATCAAAGCAAAAGTATTATCCTTATTAATTATTTATTTGCAATCGAATTGAATTTGTTCTTGTCTTTAAGGAAATTTTCAATGAATTGGATTTGAAAGAATTGAACTTGGCCCGTTCCCGAGCCAATCCTTTTGAAACAATCCGTTCGGTTTTCTTTCTAAATCGTGCAGCGTTAAAAATGGCAAATATCGACGCTGCTACCAATTTTATGTTCACCAATATTAATGAAAATGTAATACCACTATATATAAATTGGGATTATTTATTTGTATATATAATTGCAATTGTAGATTTATCATAGGAACGATAATCCAGGTCCGTATTATTTTGCTGATGTATGCGCCGGTCCTGGGGGTTTCACCGAGTACATCCTCTGGCGTAAGAAATGGTTGTTTAAAGGTTTCGGCTTGACATTACGCGATGAGAATGATTTCCGTTTGAATGATACGATCTGTTGTTCACCAGTAACATTTCAAGCATTCTATGGCAGTCGTGGTGATGGTGATGTTTGTTGTTTGGAAAATATTGAAGATTTTCGTGAGAAAATTCGATTTGAAACTGGCGGAAATGGTGTGCATTTCATGATGTCCGATGGGGTATTTTATTTGGCTATTATATTTCAATTTTTTTTTCTATTTTGCGTCTATAATGGCGTTATTAATTTAACAAAAGGAGTGCTTTAATACCTGTTAACGCACTTCTTTTAGGAGTTTAATAGCTAGTCTAATTTATTTTCTTAAGGTTGGTAGCTTGCGCATGCGACTTTCATATTTAATGCAATGCGATTGGTGTTCGCTAAACAAATTTCAACATCAAAGATATTATACAGGGCGTATTATTTAAAGATGGTCAATTCGAACGTAGTTGGCGGGCGATTTGAATAATAGTTTAAGGATTTTGAGGGGGGGTCCCAGAGATCACTGCAGCAAAAGCAGGACCCCTTAGCTCGTTGGAAAATGGGTGAAATTAAATGTAACTTTCGAATACGCAGCAAGGTTCAAGAACCTTGTACACCCGTCAACAGTGTTACAATACTGTAATACGTTCGTAAGGTTTAGATTTCTGAAATTTGTCGTTTAAGCCCCGAAAAAAAATTAAAAAGTTCCAAGCCGAGATTGACCGTGAAACATTGAAACTCAAAAGTCACTCACCTTTCTGTGTCGGTCATTCTTCTATCCCATTAGTTTATTATGAACGTCTATAAACCAGTGCTTCTCAACCCCTGGCACACAAACCGATATTGCTCGGCCCAAAATAAACATTTTCTCACCAAAAACACAATAAGTTGTTTTGTTTTTACGTAAAAATTATTGGTCCTTAATGATCTAGCACGAAATTTACATATCGACAGTAAGAAGACAAGTTTGAAAATCACTGGAAAATTCTGTTATAAAAGCTATCCAGCTTGTTTATTTAAGAAAAGAAAACACTTATACATACGTGCCTAAAATGTAAACAAATGCCTACACATAATTTATTATCTATGGTTTTTTTTACATTAAAGGGGAGAAATGAAAAAAACAAAAAAATGACGAATTCAACTCTCGATTTTTTCTAAAGAACTCTTTTACCTTATTATTTTTATTATTGTTATTATTATTATTATCGAATCTATGAGGTTATTTGGATTTTACAATTTTCTCTGATTCCCTACCTTTCATTGTAACTAACAGAAATCGCCTACCTTTATTTGTTTATATGTATCGAATGTCAATTACTCTCCGTCCGTTTTATCGAGGCGAAAATTGACGCACGTGGGCTTGTGTTAAGAAGGAGTAGGAGGGTCTCTTTAGTAGGGTTTAACAAATAAAAAACACTGAGCCTCAAGTGCAAATCATAGGCGCCGTAAGCAAACAACAAATAAACCATCTAAAAAGTTTCAATATTGAAAGAAAGGTAAATTTGTTAGTTATTTATACCTAAAACCTACAACAAGTATTGTATGGGGAAAATTAGTAATATTAATGTTGAAAGTTTAAGTTATAAAATTGTTGTAAGGTAATAGTTTTCAAAAATAGTCATACAAATACTTCTACGCCAATGAGATATTCCAGAACAATTGTAGAGGCGCTCCTAATTTTGCTAGTGCGCATCCAAGACTTTCGCGCCGATAGAACGACCGGGCAGTATATTTTTCTTAAATAAACAAATCCGATAACAGAAGCTCTCGTACCGATTAGAATAAAAATAGAACAACTGAAGCGACGTATAACTAGTGCATTTCAATTTTTTACACGATCGATGGCCGAGAGCCGAGAAAAATAATTCTCAATTTTTTCAGATACAGTGGCCGAAAACAAAAAAAAAACACTGTTTTACGAGGATCCTAGTAGGAGTGCTGTAGTAACACGTTTTAGATGACCTCGTCAGTTTATCTTACTCTTTTCAACTAACTACTTATCGCAGTCTGTCCTTCAATTTGGCTGTTTTGGAGCGCGTCTAATGTAAGAAAAGAATTTGATATTTTGACCCATGGTGGCTACAAATTTTTACTCACATTAGCAGACTATATAATACAATATCTTTGGTCAACATTGACAATATAACCACAAATTATTTTGTGTTTTTATTTATTTATTCTCGATAAATGAACAATTATTATAAATGTTAACGACTACATGAGACATATCGCTAGAATTTATTGTAATTCCAGGTATGTTATTTGTTGATACAGAATTTATTATTATCACTCACATTTGTGGTGGCTTCTGAATTTAAATGTAAAGAGGAAGTTCAAAAGAAAAGACCAATTGAACAATTTTAAAATGTCACGCTAGTTAATACCAACTGTCGCGAACTTCCCTAAATTTTTAGGATTCATTTTTTTTGTTAAAAAAAGGGTGCAAAATAGAAAAAATAGTATAAAAAACTTGTTTCAGAAGTCAATTCCTGCACTTTGCACTCGACCATTAAACTTGGTCTCGTGCAGTAATTGTCAACTTCTGAAACTCATTTTTTAATATACTATTAATGATTCTTACTGGGATTTTAGGGTTTTTGTGTTGACGGTAATGAGAATCTACAAGAAGTATTATCAAAGAATATCTATATTTGTCAGTGTTTGGTTGCATTAGAGATTCTGCGTAATCATGGACATTTTGTTACGAAATTATTTGATATATTTACAAGTTTCAGTGTTGGTTTAATATTTTTAATGTCGAAATGTTTTGAGAAAAGTACGAATATGAACCGCAAAACTAATACTAAATTTAATTTCTATATTTTTCTTGTAGTTTGTATTTTAAAACCGAATTCTTCACGACCTGCAAATTCTGAACGTTATTTGATTTGTTACAATTTTCAACGTAACTCGAACACGGAACAAATTCGATTATATTTACAAAAAATCGTTGTAAAATTATGGAATTTACGCAACACTGACAACAATTTAGATATTATTGAAATTGTACCTTTGGCGATTATAAAAGATGATAAGCCATTCTTCAATTATATTCGCAATTCTAACAATAGATTGGCGGAATTGCAGACGGTTCATTTGAAAAAATTGGCAAGTTTCTGTCGCAATTCAACATTAGAGGACCCGCGTCAAGATTCGTTACGTAAACAATGCTTGGAATATTGGAAAATTCCGGACGTAATGAGGACACAATTATTAAAAACCAATCTAGAAGATATTCCGATGTATATAGCTGGGTATGAGGATTTGTTATTAATTCAACCGTTAGAATTGACAAAAATCGATAATCTAAACAATATAATTAACGATATAAATGATTGGCATTACGTATTGTTACAGTCAATGAAACAAACAAATCGTTGTAATTTCTACATTTGTTTAAATCAATCAAAAGTGTACCGTCTGCAGAACAACAGGTGGATTAAAGTAAAGAATCTACATTTAGTCGATGGCACAATCTTTTATGGTGAATTAGTTAAAGAGAATCAAATCAACAATAATGGAATTATTAATAAGTATTCTTTACATATCATTGATGCGTTACGTTTAGGTGATTTAGATTTGTCCAAGTATAAATTTCAAGAGAGGATGAATTTGATCCGTATCTATTGCTGTACAGTCAATCATGAATTGAAACTAAATACGTTAAGAATACGACCGAAAATCTTGCAACCGTTAAATACAATCGTCAAAAAACCGGTGATTCTGTCAAAACCATTGGAGAATGGTTATTATTCGTTATTATTACCAACAATTGGTTATCACAGTCAACAGGAAATGTTTGATGTTAATTCGATTCTTTTATTGAAAACTAATGAGAGTAATGAGTTTGATTCGATTTTCGATAAAATTAAATTTTAATTTTTTTTTGGTTGTAGAACAATCATTTCATTCAACGTACATTTTCAAGTTGCATTTATTCATTAATGAGCCCGAACAACAGGAGCGACCATTTGAGCAATTTTTAAATTTTATCAAAACTAGATTAGTTTAATTGTTTAGATTTAATGAATTTTTCAACTCAGGTTTTATTCGATAAGAGCGGATGTGCATCAAGTATCTATAGAATTTTGACAAGACACAAACAAAATGATAATAAAATCCTATTTTATATAATTGTTTCTTGACTCTTTAAACAAATTCATGTTGTTCTCAAGCGATGGTCGACGAGGAATTCAGGAGCTTAGAATTGGATAAACGTAGCACTGCAACGAAAGTAGGTAAAATAATAGGAGAGCATTGGAAAGAGGAAAATATTTGTATTTGCATCTATTTAATTTCGATTTTTGTTTGTTAATAATTTAGAGTAAAGAGCAATTGTCAACACATTCAGTGGATTCACAATTCGAGACAAAACCGATCGAGAGAAGTCTCCATTTATTGCGGTAAGTTTGTCAACAATAACAGTAGTGCCAAACTTATTACGATTTCAGTAGAAGTCTGAGCTAATACATTTATAAAATTCATTTTGATGGTTTAACACATGATTATGTAATTTACACTGTTGTTTAAGTGTAAAAATGGTGGATGCGCAAGGTACAAATTTTATTTTTATAGAAAGTATAAAGGAAAATTTTGGTATAAATTGATTTATTTGGCTCAGGAGGGTTTTTATCTAGCCACCGTCCATTATATACCGTCTTGGCAATTTAAGCTATACTCTATTTTTGAACTAGAATTAATGATTTAAATTTTGCGCGCCTCTTTTACAGCAAGTTTACAAAAATTCAAAATTTCGATATTGACACAGTTAGAGTGGTATTCTCTAAAATTTTAGTTACTTTTTACCAGGTTACTCGCCACCTAGTAGGTGATGCATCACTATGGTTACAAGTAACTAATAATTTAGAGAATACCACCCACAGTCCTGCAAAAACAAATTTTAATTCTACAGTAAACTGCATAATTAAATAATTTACAAGTTTATGGATTTTAATTTTAATTAATTAATTGAACTTCCTATCAATAATGAATCCTGCTCCATCAAGTACCAGTAGTGAAACTAGTACCTGTTCTCCTCTTCCCCCAAAGTACAATTACAGATAAAGGTCATATATTGCTATCGGGAGAACATGCAATAGTGAATCGGTACAAAGGATTTTTTGATGTAATACCAATAAAGAAGGAGCAACGTATTGTTAATAAAAGATAAATAACTGCAGAAGACATTGGATTATATTATTTTGAAAGCATGTCAACATTACTTGTTAATTATAACAACTTGGTTTTTATCAGGGAGCTAAATATGCTACATATAAAATAATAATGAGACGTAAATATTTAAATTTACCGCCAAAAAGATTTTTTCTAATAACTTTTCCTGTGTAAACCGGGCTTTAATCATTATCCCTCCTAGTTTAAAAATAAGGTACCTATAGGAAATTAAGATATTGATTTTCTTGTTATTCTCCCAAATAAACTCAAGAGTTTGGGCTGTGCCGTAAGTCGCGCCTTTCCTCCTAAAGGGGCAGATAGGCGATGAAATTTTAAGACGAAAAGTCGTGTATCATTTGGTCATCTGACGCACAGGTAATTATTAATTAATTGAACTAAGTAGCCAATCAGGTGCTCTTAGTTTGAACGGCTGTTGTGCTAACTGATCCGCTTCCCGCGTTCCACCGTCAAGACTCTTCTCTCTTTTTATCGTCATAGCGAGCACCTGATTGGCTACATGATTTAATTAATAACTAATTACCTGTGCGTCAGATGACAAAATTTCACAGGACTTTCGTCTTTGAATTTCATCCCCTATCGACCCCTTAGGATGAAATGCATGACTTACGGGACAGCCTGTACAAAAAAATCATTTATTTTATTATTATGTCTCAAATAAGCTGAAAAAGACATTGATTTTTAAATATTAAAGCAGATACTATTAATTAATAATTCTTTAAACCATTGAATTTCTTTTTAATTTATTCGATAAATACAAAAAACGAATGAATCTTTAGTGTACCTATTTCGAATTGCCAATACGGTATATGTTAAAATACCCGAATTCAACGAAACCGAGATATATATGGCAACACCGATTGACAGTTACTTAACCTCATTTTTATGTCGATGACGTAAATTTACAGTGTATAATTGTTTATATTAATTAACAACAAAGAATAGAATAAAAACAAAATGTGATATGGATTTAGATATAGAATTATATAATAATTTAGTGCCTCCACCCCTATTGGAGGATATCTTTATTTTCATTGAGATGTACATGTATTTGTTGATAAAAAAAATTAAGTCTATTTGTCATTTTTATTATTTTTATTAATTATAGGAAAGGTGATGACATTCAGAAATTGAGTGTAATACAAGCATTACCACAGATATTACAATATGATGCGAATCAAACATTACAACGTATTGTACCGAAAATACAGCAAGATCTACCGAAATCATCATGTGAATTTCATGTGGCAACAAGTAAAATGTTTCGTTTATTAATTGAAAAACGTTTACAATTGAATCTATTAATATCAGTTATTGAGGGTTGTAAATCAAAAGATCCGATTGTATCGAATGCATGGACCGAAACATTAATAGGTGTTATACATGTTTTAACGCCTGAACAAATCAAAATTGAAGTAAATATTAATTAATTTTTCATTATTTAGTTGTTAATTATTATAATTTAGGTAATGCCACTTGCTATAGCTATGTCGCAAAGTCAAAATCCTATGTATTTACGTGTGGCAAGTTGTAAAATATTAGGACAGATTGCCACACATTCATCTATCGACTCTATTTAGTAATAATCCTTTCATATATTTCATTATTTATTCAATAACAACAATAATAATTGTAGTGTTAAAGCAAATATTTTCCCGTTAGTACAAAGTTTATGTCAGGATGTTTGTATGGATGTTCGAGCGGCAATGTGTGGAAATCTACATTTGATTGCCCAAGGCCTTGGTGAGAATATGGTGAAGCAATCACTATTACCGAATCTAGTTGAATTAGCATCTGATGATAATATGATTGTACGTTCATCGGCCATATCAGCTGTAGTCCTTATAACACCATATTTAAATAAACGTAGTAAACTCCATTTCAGTTGAATAATATTATAAAAATTCAATTTTTTTAGAAATAAAAATTGAAACAATTGTGCCTTTATTCAAACAACTTTGCCAAAAGAGTGTAACAGACAAGGATACAACGTATACGACAATTTCAAGAGAATACGGCCGTATGGTGGATGCGTTAGGTAAAGATTTAGATGCGAATAATAGTTTGTGGTTTCTACAATTTTATAAAACATTATCGAAGAAGGGCACACTAGGCATGAATTATATTGAAAGTGATCCGGTGAAGGTAACATTTTTTTTATAATTACTATTAATTTCAATTATAAGAATTCTTGTTTAAATATAGGCAGTATATTGTCGCGAACAATGCGGTTATAATCTACCAGCAATGACTTTATTTACAATTAATCATTTACCAAACCAAATGGAATTATGGCGTAGTATTTTCAGTGATTTAACGAATGATTCATGTTATGTAGTACGTAAAACTGTAGCTGGTTGTTTCAGTGATATTGTTAAATTATTAAATGTTAATTGTTCTATAATTAAAAATGAGTTCATACGTCTGTTATATGATGATGCTGAAGAAGTTCTACAGATGATTGTTCATAATTTAGGAATAGTAGTAGAATTATTATCTGAAAATAATAATGGAACACATGAACAGCGAATAACAGAGATAACACGGGCTTTATTAAAATGTAAACATCAATTGACGAAAACTTATAATTGGCGTGTACGGACGGAGTATTTAAAAGAATTGGAACGTCTACCGAATTGTATGCCATCAGATTTTATACATCAACAATTCACACCGATCCTATTGAAAACTGCCTTTGATGCTGTATATTTTATATTTTGAGGGTATTGTGCAATGTAGAGTTTTAATTCTCACACACAATCAACTAAAATATTTTTCCGCGGGAAAACAAGAATGCAATTTCTTTTCAAGAGTGTTAATGAATGAAGTAATGATGTCTTTTACATATTTTTATAATTTGGTTGCCAATCGGTGCGAGGTCAGATAACTTGAGAACGGTTTAAGATACAAAGATGGGATAAACTGTGTTCGATTCGAAATTTCAAATTACATGGGGGGACAAGATTTTTTTCTGAAAAACTGCCATGTTTCCATAGAATATTCTATTCTTTCAATTTTCTAAAAACCGTTCCCAAGTAATGTGACCCCCTCCAGTAAGGGAATAGTTGACAACTAATTTATAATAAGATGTGGAACACATCATTACTTCATCAATTAACACTTTACAAAGAAATTGTTTTCCCCTGAAAAAATATTTTAGTTGATTGTATGCGTTAATTGAAACTCGACACTAGACAATACCTTCAATACAATTTTATTTATATGTAATTGTTAATAATTTAAATTGTAGCGAACGAAGCCGGAAAAATCGCAAGCTGTACGAACAATTTTAGTATTCCTTCGGTACAATACCAATGAAGTTCAAAGGAAATGGATCCGTGATAATCTAATAATGGGTCTTTGTTATTCGAAAAATTGTTATACAAGACATATTTTCATCAAATTATGTATACATGTTTTAGATCTATTCAGTTATAATTATTTTAAAAAGTTTTTTATTGAACATTTATTCAAATTAGGGGGTAATTATTTCAAAACAAAACAATTGTATACCAATTATTATTACTAAATATTTGAAGATATTTCTAGATGATCCAATCTCAAACATACGTTATTGTGTTGTTGATATATTACCATTATTACATGCATCATTAGTATTACCGGAGGATCGCAAACTACAAGCTCAATTAGAAAATTTGGTATCAAAAATTGAAATTACTGAAAAAAGTAAAGATGTTAAAGATTTATTAAAAATACGCAAACAACAATTGAAGTCT
>JAZBGW010000176.1:683-35633 GCA_037464815.1 Mylabris variabilis
TAATAATTATAATGAGCTTTTATCAAGGAATCTATTTGCATACAAGTGAATGGAACTATAGTGGAATATAACATTCACACTTCTTTATTACTACCACTAGATTATCAATGTTTGTAAAATTACGAAATAACGTTGCGCAACATAATTATATCCTTTAATTAAATATAAAGGACACAGAGGCTTCATTTTTTCATTAAACATTATTGTTAATTTGCTCAAGAAAACAATTGACAAATTAATTATTTCGAAAACAATCAAAAACAAAATAAATGTAACCACAAATTTGTTATAAAATCAAAATTAATTATAATCAAGATGAATTCATAATTTATTAGTCTTTGTTAAACAAAATAAACAGCCAATAAATCAAGCACGTTAATTTTTAATGATCCTTTAGGGTGAAAATAATAAATTTCATCAAATAATATTTGACAAAAACAATCAAAAAAGCCTATCAAAATAATAACAAGTCAATTACCCATCAAAAAAATACTAATTCTCGTTTGACCTAATTCAAATTAATATCCGATTTTTTTCATAAATGCCGCCGAAATATTTCGCGCGTGTATTACTAGTTGCCTATCTTGCCAGATAATTATACGAGGGGCGTTCGAATTTAAGTTAGTTCTATTTGATTTATACTCACTTCTGAAGTACTGGTGGCACCGGAACTTAAAGCTGGCGACATAGCTATACCATCCGGACTCGAACAGGGTACTTGAAATGGTAATTGTCTAGATACTGATTGTGTTCCTGTTGTTGTTGTTATTGTTGTTGTTGTTTCTGATGGTGTTGTTGTAATCATAGATTGTCCAACTGGTGATACACCACTAACATTTATTACATTCGGTGCACTATGTGTTGTTGTATTTGCCATCATTTGGTATTGATTATGAAAATTGGATAATAAATGTGCCCCAGCTGGTCCTTGGAATGATTCACTTAGAAATTGTCTTACTTGGCTTTTTTGTTTTTGTATCACATGGTATCTGGTCGGGTTGGCCAATTTCGTTTGTACTTGCAATACTTGTGGCGGTACATCGACTGGTAATGAATGTAATGGCACTTTCATAGCATTGGGTACTGGTCTGGGTGCTTGTTGTTGGTGTTGTTGTTGTTGTAACTGTTGTTGTTGTTGTCGTTGTTCTTGTAATTGTCGTGCACGTTCCTGTGCTTGGCGTTCTTGTTCCATTAAAGCTTGATCACGCATCAATTGCAATTTTAATTGTGTACGTGATAGAGGTGTTGCTGTTTTCAAATTTGGCGGACTGTAATATAAAATTTTTCATCAATTATTATTAATTTACAATATTTTCGATACAATTAATTTATCCGTTCGGCGTTGTTTATTATTTGCATATGACGTCAAGATAACACAAACTTAAAGAATTGTCTTATTTTAAACTAACTTGTACAGCTAAATAGTGATAAGTAACAATAATAGATTCAAATTGTATTGAAGGATTTAAGTTTTATTTAAAATAGAAGTGTTAAATTTTTGAAAATGAAAAGCCACTAAAAACTATATCAACATACAAGTTGAAATGTAAACAAACCATTTAACACGAAGTGAAATAGAAATTTGCGTCAATAGAACATATTAAAAGATGCGTCCTGTATTTAAATATGCAATTTAAACCGATTGCTGCCCCTTTATAATTTTGATTTTGTTCAACTTATAATCAGCAAGATTGGGCAATCGTTTAAGGAAACTCTTCTATGACCTTTAACATCTGTTTATAAACGTTTTTTGTATTAATTACTCAAAACATCAATAGTATTAATAAAATATTAGAAAAATATCAAAGCCTTAATAAACGGATTAATGTCCTTGATGAATTGGCTCAAACTTCCAACAATGTTGGCAAAATGTGGATGTAAAAATAGTCCTAAAACATTACTGGTATACTAATCGAAATTCTATCAAAAAACTACAACAATTGAACCGATACAACTCCATTGTTTTTCTACAAAACCAAAGTCCATCTCTTCAGTATTTAAGGCTAAATTAATTAGCGCTCCAACTGTAATTAGCAAAATGCAATATATTTGAAATTTTGCTTCTCATATAAGACCACAAATTTAGATAAACTAATTGTCCATGACTCTATTATTTTTCCCAAATGAAAAATTTTCGACAATATTGTTGCTCTTGAAAATATTTGGCAATAATTCAACAAAATTATTCCAATTGCGTTTAGATTTTTTTGTTTTAAATAATAATAACATCCAGTCAATTGACGATTTTATATAGAATTTTAATCCCTGGAATCTTCAATAATTTCTTTAATATTAATTCATTAAAACCACCAATGAACTAAACTAGTCAACAATTAAACAGCTCACGTGAGATGAAGCGAAATGAAAGTTTGTATAATTTTTTTCGAAATTGTCTTATTTTTTGTAAATCCAACTTACCTCTCCGTAACTGGCATTGTTTTCGATGTTAATTCGTAAAATTCTTGATTCTTTGGTGTACCTAATAAATCATCAAAATCAATTGCACTTTCTATATCGAAATCTTCTGTTAATAATGCCGACAGATCATAGCCCAAATCAATACCAGACTCAGCCATTTCTACTTATTTATTTGTATTTTTAATAAAAAATAAAAGAAAATAATAAGTTTAACACAATAATAATGATTTTATTTAATTATGTCCTGTTGTTTTCTGTTGTCATATTTGTGTATGTTATCTGACAAGTCCGCTGGGTCCCCCACAGCCAGATGCACGCAACACAACTACTCAAAACTGATTTTTCCCTAAGCAATGTCACGGACAAAATAGGAAATGCGCGCGCTGGCTTGTTTTAAATTTAACAATAAATACCGCGAAATTGTTTAAATAATAACATAAAAACCCGACTGCAAACAAAAAAAAACACAATTAATTAACAACTCACTGGTAAGTGAACACGTTATAGAAATAACAAAAAACCATCAAAACATCAATTGTTCAGTCTCCAGTAAGTTCTGACAAAATATAACGAGCTTTTTTTAACATAAACAGGCCCGCAGTGTGTTTTTTTCTAGGCTTGGTGCAACAGTGAAATTGTGGCCCCTTTTTTCATATATAAAAGCAAGGGCTGTTACATAAAAAATATAAGGTGAAATTATTTACAAAAAATATACAATTAGAATCGGAGACCACATCTTTTTCGATTCGGTGCCCAAAAGAGAATCTAAGGCTTGTTTCTGTTTTGTATCCGATACCTTACGAATCAAGTCCCGTATAAACCCAAGTTTTTCATTCAGTGGCGGAACTACAGGTGGGCCGCGGTGGGCCCGTGCCCACCCTGAAAAGTCTGTGCTCACCCATATACCCACCCGCAAATAATCTCTAAGAATTTATATGAAAAACGTTTTTCTAAAATGAATACCACAATATTTGTATGACCAAAGATACCAAGTCAATTTTTTTTGTTAAATCTGAATGTGTTTTTATTAAATAAGGTAACCACCGAAAATTAAGTGGGCCCACCTAATGGCCCACCCTGAAATTTGAGTTTCGCCACTGTTTTTCCGGTCACATAAGCAAATTTTCCCGACGATAATTTTATCGTCAAAAAGTCGATAAAATTGCCGGACAACACAACATGAATTTTATTGCAAAATAATTTTATCTACGACTTACATATAAAGTGACTATTCTACTTGTGGTTTTTGCAATACAGGCTGTCCCGTTAGTCGCGCATTTAATCCTAAGGGGAGATAGTCTATGAAATTCAAAGACGAAAAGTAATTAGTTATTAATTAAACCAAGTAGCCAATCAAGAGCTCGCTATATCGATAAAAAGAGAGAAGGAAAAAGTCTTAACAGTGGGACATGGGAAGCGAGCCAGTTTAAACTAAAAGAGCACCTGTTTGGCTACTTACAATTAGTTTAATTAATTACTAATTACCTGTGCGTCAGATAACAAATGATATAGGGCTTTTCGTCTTAGAATTTCGTCCCCTATCTGCCCCTTAGGAGGAACTGCACGACTTACAGTACATCCTGTATAATGTTCTGCATTAGTTCCTACTATTTTCTGATTGGCTTACGCGCGGGAATAATGGTTTATTATTCCCTCTCGTCATTATTTTTCTCTAATGTCAAAAGACTGTGGTAACGACAATAAATAAATAAAACCACAGTTTGAACAAATAATTATAAAGTGTCAGTTTTTGTGCGATTTTATAATCGAAAATGAAGAAGGTAAATATTCTTGTACACCGCCAGTACCTGTACATACAACTCGCTATAATGTGTGCTATTATGACCTCGAATGATTACAGCACTCGCTCGTTTCGCTCGCTTGTGTATAATTTACTATTAATAGGTGAAAGTAAAAGTTCTGATTTTTACGTGTTTCCCGTGATAATTCTTTTAATTTTCAAAAATTGAATTTCTAGAGGAAGTCATGTTGAATTCCTATGTATAAGCATTCAAGCAAGTTGTCGTACGATTCTTCATCTTTAAAATTATGCAAAAAATTCGAATGGAAGTCTTACGTTTTTATTAATTTTCCGGAAAACTAATAAGCCGATCGGAAATTCTTGCGAAGATTTGGAAAGCGCCTTCATATAGCGCTTGCTATTTATAAGAAATAATATCGAAACCGATTATTAAAGATAGGCATTTTTCGGACATCGGATCGAAAGGAATCCAACTCTTAACTATGTAACAATATAATACAAAATATTAATTGAATTTCTCCTATATCGAATATAATACAAGTAGAATGAAGATTAAATTTCATCAACATCATAAGTGTATCTACAGGATGTCTTTTTAAAAGTGGTAAATTCTTATAAAACTCCTACTAGCCAGCGAGCGATTCGAAAAATAAAAATTTCAAGGATTTGTAGGAGGGCTTGGAGACCGTTTTATCAAAATTATAATCTCGTAGCTTATGTAGAAGTTGGTCAAAAAACGACCGTCTTGGACAATGTCGCAATTTTCAAAAAAAAAACAGCAAAGCGCACGAAACGACTAAGAATGACTCGTAGACGCTCCCAACAGTGATTTTTTTCATTTTTCTACATTACATTCTAGAGAAAATGCGAAACATGTTTTAAGTGAGTAAAGGTGCTCGTAGACGATCTGGCAAAGAGGCAGATATCTGCCCTTTTCAGTGGGCAGATATCTGTTGCAGTAATTACACTTATGACAGATTTTAGGGCAATTTCATCTGCCATACAGATATTTGAGATACCCGTCCATTTAGACGATCTGCCATTTTTCATCTGGTAAATGTTATTTGAGGGATTCGTTTATTTTCGTGTTTCGAGTCGAGTCCGAAAAAAATGGCTTCCCGAGAACGGTAGGCGGCTTCTTGTGATCAACCGAACTCTCTTTACAAAATATTTTATGGACAAATTTAATTAGAATTGATCTGAGGAGTAGACTTTTTTCAATGGCAGATCTACCGGGCAGATATCTGCCTTCATCTGGCACAGTAGTTAGACGTATCTGCTTACTGAAACGGTCAGATATCTGCCTCTTTGCCAGATCGTCTACGAGCACCTTAACAAAATGATTCAATTTTAAGGGTTTCAGAAATGAAGTCGTATGTAGAAATATAACTGACAACACCTTCTATCAACTCTTACGTTACAAGGGATGGTGGTATTTATAAGTAAGTATTTAATAAGTCAAGCGCCCCCTTAAAACGGCGCTTAACATAAAACTTTTCTATTGCATCACGCTGCATTCTTGAACATGAACAAATGTAAGCCCGGCTCTAGACATCGGCCCCAACGTTCGTGCAAACGTTGGCTTGTGTTAGACGAGTCATTTTGTTAAAAAGCTTCGCAACGAATGCAGTTAGAATATGATAAGTTCCAACGTGCGCATGGCTCGACAAACGTTGGCGCTAACTCCTTTGATGTTTTTTTTAAAGACGGCCAATATGGCCAACTTCCAACGTTGGCGCCAACCCCATTTACATCAACCGTAACTAAGGTGGAACAATATTCAGTCAAAACGCCATTTGAATTTTAATTAAAGGCTAAGTAACGGATTTTAAAAAGGTGAAAGATAATCCAATCCAATTTTCAGTGGGTGCAGAAAATCTAGTTACGATTCTGACTATAATTGGTGTTTTAAAATAGCCCGTCTGAAAACGTAAGAGTTAAAAACAAAATAGAGTGGAATTACGTGATTCATGAAATCGGACGTTAAAAATACAACTTAGATTAACAAGTGTTAGGCTTAAATAAAAATTTTAACGAAAAAATAATAATATTATTAAAACAACATATATTTTCCGGAAACTTCATATTTTGGTAATATTTTAAAAACAAAACAGCTGTCTACAGATTTATGTGAAACTTTAAATTGCCATTTGTTCGGTTGGATTTTTTCACGCCTATTACAGGACGATTTATTTAAATATCCAAAAATAATCGCAAAAATATTAAGACAATTTTTCATTCTCAGTTCTAAAGCAATACGTCCTTTTAAGTTCATAAATTCAGAAAAATGCGCTTATTTCACTTTTATGATTGATTTTTATATTCAGAAAATAATTCAGTATCCAAGCTGGGTGTATACAGAACCGACTCGAGATAATTTCGCGCCCTGAGAAAATTGGCGAAATGATGAGATTAACCACCTGCTAACAAAAATTTATTAAAATGAACAAAACCAAATACAAAAGTAATGATTATAAACTAAAATTCAATTATTCTTTACAATTCTTTTCTAAATTATAAACAAATTCAACGTGGCGGCTATACAGGGTGATTCAATAAATTCTAATCGATTGAAGTTATTGAAATTTGGTTTATAGCCGTTATGTCACTTGAACTTTCTTTAGAAATTATAGTCGTTGTTCTAGCCACCCCCCTTATATGGGGTAGTGCAGCCTACTCTCTTATTTTGAATAGAATGGTATATTTTTTATTGCATTTTTGAATTTTTTGATGAAATCGAAGGGGACTTTGATAATATGACCCATGGCCTAGCGCTGAAAGTTTTTCAGATACTTCAGCTTTTAGTGCAATTTTAAAATTTGCAGTATTTGATTGAAACATTAATTTTTTTCTTCAATTTTTGGATAACATTGCGATTTTCAAAAACTAGCTGTACATACACTCAAGGATCCTACCAACATTTATTTTTATCGTTTTTCTTTATTTTATTTTGGAACAAGTGAAAATCTATTGCATTTTTTACTAGAGTGCAGTGGAGAAAAACGAAAGAATCAATGTTGGCTCGTTTTTGTCCAAAAATTGGCATTTTTGGACAATGTGCGAGGTTCTAACTTTGCTAAGGTGTTCTCCAACGACTACTCTACAAATCCTCAAAATATTATTTGAATCGCTATATTATTTTGATAAAAACGGACAAATTGTACACGTTTTAAGGGAAATGTGTCCAAAATGATCCCTCTAAAGGAAAATTTAAATAAAAAGTAAAAAAAAATCTGTAACAACAAAGAGGTTTTTCAAAATTGGTTTATTTACCTTGACAATGGCTCAAATTAAATTTAAATTACTGATTAAAAAACTTCGTAATTTATAATTTTGGAAAACCTTACAATAGGATCCTTTTTTTGTGTACAAAATGATCCCCTGGATCATTTTACCGCTATATTTTTATTTAATTGATGAACAATATTACAACTCAGATACAAAATAAAATTATCAGTTAAAATAATAATCGTTATAGCCTATATATATAAAAATATTAATATTTGTTGAAGTCAAAAAACATAAAAATATTAAGGCTTACTTCGCATACTATCACATGATTTTGTAAGCAGAAGTCGTAGGTGAAGTGATCATCATCTCTTTGGATTAATGGAACCCAATTGTTTGAGTTGTTGTTTTAATGAAAACTAACTTCGACTTTTTTTAGCACTTTTTATCTTCTTGTTCTTTGCTTGAAGACTTGGCTTCAACTCTCGACTTTTCGTTACAAACACCCTTTCTATACAGCATATATGTGAGTGGGGGTGGCCGGTGGCTCACCCCATAGGCTAGAAGTAACATCATCATTGTCTATCCCAGCATATTTGTTATCTTGCCATTTTAGATAAACACAATACATAACATCCTTATCGAATTTTTACCACTGGAGTCACAGCAAAACAGATGAAATAATGCTGAGATTTCACCTCAAAAACTCACCTTATAGTCAAAGACTAAATAATTAAAAACTTTCAATATGTATAGACAGCAAAGAAAAATTAATTGACTTATTGCTGATCTGCCACAAAATCAGCAAATAAAGCAGTTATAAAAAACAACTTTCAAGAGAAAAGTAAGGGAGAATTGAAGCAGACTTTATTTTAGATCAAAGTCAGCAATTTTGAATTTTTGTCTCTGAAAACGCACAGAAAGGTAACACTAACACCTAACTTAGAAAAATAAATAATTACGAAACCGATTCCTATGATCCTAGATACCGTAGCTATTTTCAGCAAAACAATTATTGATTACCTATTTTCACTGGAGAGATAATTTTGTACAGATTTCCCCTATATTTCTATATTTAGAAAATAATGTCCCAATTAAAACTATTTTTGCACAAAATTGGTTGTAAATACTTAATTAGACTCTAGTTTACTTCTGTCTTTTTCCGAGTTGTTTAGATTTAGATCCATCGATTTACAGGGCCGTAGTCAGAAGACTATTCCAGGTGGGGCGCGTTTTTTGGATGGCAGCGAAACTCTTAAAGTAACAATGATTTAATGGAAAAAAGTATGGCCAAGGAATTTCGCTAGGTGGGACTCAGCCCCATCTGCTTCCCCCCTTGTCTTGAGTTGAAAATGTACGAAATTGGAAACTGACTATGTTAGGGGAAAATCTTCAAGGATTTATAAGGAGATCATTTTAGCAAAATCAGCTCATTTGAAAGTTGATCGGGTAATGTTTATTTCTAACGATGTCGCTTGTTTTTGAAAATCACGACCCTGTCCAAAACGAGCGTTCTTTGACTTGCTTCCAAATGGACTACGAGATTATAATTTTGCTAAGTATCCTTATTTTTTGGATCGCTCGCCATAAGAGTTTTTCTCCTGCGTGAATAACCCTGTGTAGAAAGCGATTTTTGCAGCAGAACCAAATTATAACAAGTAAAAAGAGCGCAAAAATTGCTTAAAGTGTAAGTTTCGACTTGATGGTTTCAGTAGTTTTCAAGTTATAGGCACTGCAGTGTTTTTATTAATTTACAAGTGGTCCTGCTTACAACTGTCCTGCAGAAAGCTCCTTTCAGCAGGAAAGATGCTTCGGCAATTTTTTAAAATTCTCGAGAATTCTCCAATAAAGCACAGACGCTGGACAAATATAAATTATGTTTGATTAAATTTTGGCAAGCGCGAAATAACAGCTTCGCTTGCTGTTTGTTACGGTTTGTCAAATTAACAAGATTCATTAAAACAATCGGTCATACTCTACTAATAATTGTTCCTATTAATAAACAGAAATAATTTCAAAACAATTTTAATGTCAGCAATATTAGTTTTGTTTATTCTGTACAATGCGTGTTTCAAATTTAACGACACATCAAAAAAATCAACATGGTGACAGTGTGTTTTTTGATACTAGCTTTAATCCCTTTAGTTGATCTTAATTTAACTGAGGATATCGAAAAGCTTTGGCAACAATATAAAGTGAGTGTTTTAGCATTAATTACAAGAATTTTAACCGATTGTTACCCATTCTGGAATTTAGGACCGTTATAATAAAACTTATATCGGCCATCATGAGGCTCGTAGACGGTCAGCTTGGGAGGAAAATTTGAAAAAAATCGTAAAACACAATGAAGAAGCCGCAAAAGGCTTACATACATACACCATCAAAGCTAATCATCTGAGCGACATGGTTGAGTTTTATCGTTTACTTCGATGATTACAATCTATTTTTTTTTTTTTTTTAGACAAGTGAGAATTATTTACAGAAAATGGTGAAACTCACACATAGTGTACATAGGAAAATTGACCCGGAACAAGTTGGTGATATATTTGAATCTATTCATAACATACCAGACGAGATAAATTGGATAGAAAAGGGATTCAATACACCAATTTACAATCAAAAAGATTGCGGTTCATGCTATGCATTCAGTATTGCTAGTGTTATTCAAGCTCAAATTTTCAAACAAACCAACAAATTACTACCATTAAGGTTAATTAACTCATCTTTTTCGCTGAAATAAACAAAAATAAGCGTAATTTGTAAATTAATTTTCAGCGAACAACAGATCATTGATTGCAGTGTTTCAATGGGTAATTACGGTTGCGGTGGGGGTTCCTTGAGAAATACACTACGTTATCTGGAAAAATCAGGAGGTCTAATGGCCTACGCCGAGTATCCTTATGTTGCAAAGGTAAATCTATTTATTTCTATTATCATCATAAAATAATAATAATAATAAAAGATATTTTAGCAACAAAAATGTAAATACAAAAAAGACCATGCAATCGCAAATTTATCATCGTGGACAGTTTTACCGGCCAGAGATGAACGTGCCCTAGAATTAGCTGTTGCCAAAATCGGCCCAGTGGCTGTTTCTATCAATGCTAGCCCTTTAACATTTCAGCTTTATCAGTAAGTTCTCGATATTTCTATCCACTTGCTTTTATCAAACATTTTTATGCCGGGTGGTTCGGTTCATTCTTATGAGAACTTACCCCGTTTGATTTGATTCGAAAAATATTTCAAGGATTTATATATAGGGTAGTTGACGTTCAACTCTGGGGGTGCTTAAGTGCAAAAAATAAAAACAAAATAGGTATTTTACCCAAGAGAAAATTAAAAGAGAACTATAAAATTACGTTGGATGTCTTTTTAAGCTCCAGTTATGCAATGTCTAGTGAAACCTAACGTAAAACTGAACCGCAAACTTAAAATTTCAGATTAAAATTATCTGGTTGTACAATACTTACTCAAGTGGCAGTTGAGTTAGCCTCATTTAAGGCAGTTATCCAGTGACCGTCTGATATAAATGTACAGCTTAGTATAGTGATGGAAGTGAATCTTATAAGAAAAATTAAGCTACTTTGTGGTTGGGGCGCACAAAGAAAATTATCCATCGTAAAATCTGCGAATGGAAGCAGATAATTTACAACTTATACCAGAGGCGAAGAACATTTCATTAAAAGAAAGTAGTTTTACCCCTAAAGAATAAGAAATTTAAACACGTTTTTATAATAAGTATCCCTTAAGGTGATTCCGGCGCCGTTTGTCGATTCACAAGTCAATTTTCAATCAAATTTCCAGACAGTTTTTCAAAATATTTTCCATTATAATGGTATGATCGTAAAGTAGATAAAATTTCCGATATTTTCATACCAATCAAGAGGCAAATTAATTAATTTTAATACTTATAAATAATAGATAAAAAAGGGGTTCAAATTTTTCCTGAAACTTGCTCAATTTTTCGAAATTCGATTTTCAGCGAGTGTCAAGTTCTAGGCTTTTACATTACCTTTCTAAATCCGAGATTATGATTTTCTATTTTGAAAATTATGCATGGCATCGTGTTTGGAATTTTTTTTAAATTATCTTCAGTTATCGGAAAACTAATAAACACATCGGGAAAATTCTTACATATTTCGAAAGCTCTTTTCATTTTCTATCTAAATCAATTGAAAAATATTGAAAATCGATAATATTTGTAAAGTTTTAGCGAGTTATGAAAGAAAATCTACGAAAAAAGGGTCCAAGAATTTTCTCTGTCATTCAGAATTTTATCACACTTTTCCAAAATAAAAAGCTTTCGAGCATGCACCATGAAATACTCTATTCAACGCACGTCAATTTTTGTCAATACCTTGAAAAACAAGCGAGTGATCGCTGTTTGAAAATTGACTTTTTTCTCAGGCTGAATCGACAAACAGCTCCCGAATCCCCTTAATTGATTTGATCAAATAGTTTAAAATTATAAGATATTAAAAAATGGAGCTAATAAAAATTACAATTTTCTGAGAATTTTAAACTTTCTCATTTTGTCGGGATAAAACTACCTGCTTTTAAAGAAATGTTCTCCTTTGCGTACCCCAACCATAAGTAGCTTAACTTTTCACGTCCTTCAAGTTGGCGCCCCCCCATTTAAGCACAGTAAATTTTTCTAAATTCAATCGTTAGTGCTTCAGTTCTTATCGTTAGTGCTTCAATAGTTAGAGAGTTATATTTAAAAAATTATGAGGGGTGCTAACTTTACGCTCTGTAACAGGGAAATTTAAAACACAGTATAGGTATCGTTAGGGTTTCGTTAGTGCTTTTATATTTTAGGAGATCTAGAAAAAAAAGTTAGGGGTGGGGGTGCATCCCACTTAATAATAATTATTAATTGTATTGGAGAAAATAGATAAGTTTGTTGTGTTAGTGCTTCAGTTCTTGTCGTTAAAGCTTTAATGGTTAGATAGTTATAGATAGCTTTCAAACAAGCTAGCGTACGATTTTAGACAAAATCTTATTTGAGATTTTTTGATTTGCTCCAAGATCTTCCTCTGTAATTTAAAACTTCGTTAAAACGGAATGCAGTGTGAGGTTCCGATTTTGCTTAAATAATCTCCAGGGACTACCCTTCAAATCCTTGAAATTTTGTTAGAATAGTTCGCCAACAAATAGGAGTTACATAAGAAGCGAACCATATTTAAAAAAGATATTCGATATGTAGAAATTAGGGCCTAATTAAGACTATGTAGACAGTATTTTCGTAAAATTGGAACTTCGTGACTCATTTAAAGTTGCTCACAAAAACTCTCGTTTCTGACGATGCCAAAAACTCGCTGCACACTTGAAATGATTTCATTTTATTCTAGAACAAGTGGAAATATTTCGCATTTTGTCTAGAATTCAACGGAGAAAAACGAAAAAAATCAACGTTCTGAGGATCCTCAAGTCATTTTATGTATGTAACAAATTTTTGAAAATCATGACATCGTCAGAAACTAGATTTTTTTGATTAATTTCTCGATGAGCTACAAGGTTTCAATTTTTCTACAATGTTCTCTAGGGAGCCTTCTATAATATATATTTTTCGAATCGCTTGTCAAATAATAGGAGTTTCATAGAATCGACATATTTAGATCTGACATCCTGTATATTCGTCGAGCGATTTGAAAAATATTTCAGGGATTTATAAGGAGGTCTCCCCGGAGATGATTTTAACAAAATTAGAACTTCGTAGCTCACTTAGGAGTCGGTTAAAAAACGCTCGTTTTTTACAAGATTATGATTTTCAAAAACGAGATAAGCACGTAAAACAATTGAGAATGACTCAAATACCAACATTGATTTTTTGTCCTTTTATTCAATTTCAGCCTAAAAAAATGCAAAATATCACTTGTTCCAGAATAAAATGTAGAAAAGCAAAAAACAAAGTTGGAAGCATTTTTAAGCCATTTTACGTGTGTAGCAAGTTTCTATCCTGACATTGTCAAAAACGAGTATTTTTTTGACCGACTCCTTGATGAGCTACGGGTTCCTACTTTTGTTAAAATATCATTTAGGGAATATCCTATAGCTTTCTTAGTCATATACCGTGATTGGCACATTTTTGAGAATCGCGAAATTCTCCAAAGCGGTCGTTTTAAATCGACTTCCAAATGAGCTACGAGGCTCTAATTTTGATATAATCTTGTCCAGGGACTACCCTAAAATTACTTGAGATATTTTTCGAATAGTTCGCCAAATAAGAACTAGGAGTATTTAGATGATCCACCCGGTATGTGGCATCTCCAATTTTCATTCTTTCCAAGAGTAATTTTTCAAATCAAGGCAGTTTTGTTTCACTATATCGTGATACTGTAGAATTCATGTAATCGATGTAAAAACTAGATTGTTTAAGTGGGATGAATGATTTTACAAATAGACAACTTTTCTTCTACTTAAAAAATATGCCAATAATGACTGGAAGCCTAAAAAAGTAGCAAATTTTTACGGTTTCTAAGCCATTTACTGTCGATTTTTGTTATAAAAAAAATAACATATTTATTTTGATATCGACAATTTAGTTCAGGCATCTACGACGACCCCTTTTGTAGTTCAAACGTAGTGAATCACGCAATGTTGGTGGTTGGTTACACAAAAAATGCATGGATTTTAAAAAATTGGTGGGGTAATCATTGGGGTGAAAATGGTTATATGAAATTGAGGCGCAATCGTAATCGTTGCGGTATCGCTAATTATGCAGCATATGGATTAATCTGAAATTAGAGAATTATTTAAACTACAATAACAGATAATTTTGTAACTGTTTTTTATTAATAAACATTTCTATATATGTTGATTGGTTTTATAATTGAAAATTCCCACAGTACATTTATGTATTATTATTATTATTAATAATAAAACGTTGATCAAAGGACTTGAAGATTTTTCATTTACTCTTCGCATATGGAAGACTCAGCTTTTTTCCCACTTTCGGAATGGCATCCAGAAATCTTGAGATCATTATTATCCACTTTTTAAATTTACAAACTAGAAAAATATATTTGAAAAAACATTAATAAAAAATTTGAAATTTGTTTTCCCTCCCAAAAAAATTCAGGATAAATACAATTATTATACAATAATTTGTTTGTTCCGAAATAACGATAATGATGAATAATACAGAAATGTTAGACAAAGTGCTGAACAATGTCCATTATTAAAGACAACGATGAAAGACGTTTACAAAAAGAAAAATATTCTATATATATAGATACATAAATATGATAAAATGAAAGACTCGAATTTGATCAATTTTATTTGTACTCTTCAAAAAACTTGAAGGAAACATCGAAATATTAAAAAAAAACATTCTAGATATCAAGAAATGTTTTTAATACTTAAAAAATTCTAAAGCAAATAAATATTTGAACAAAAACTAAATCATGAAATGATTAGATCATTACAACTATAAATGGCATATAAAAATTATTACAGATCTGAATATGACTGTAAATTATAAATTATAAATCAATAAATTTTTTTATAATTATATCATCAATCAAACATATATAAAACAATATATAAATATTAGAAAAGAATCTTATCATTAGAATCTGAAATATATAACATTTTACAAACATTGCACACAATAAGTGTTATTATTGTAATAAAATAAACTATTTATTCAACTATCTAGAATGCTTTCTTCTCACTGTATCAACTAGAAAAATTGAATTATCGAAAAAAAATAGCGCAAATCCCGTACGATTTTTCCTTTTTCGCTTTTTGTTCTTTTATTAAATAACAAACAGCAGCGCAACAATATCAACATCTTTCGAATGCGAAAATCTTTATACATTTTTATGTCTCCCATCAAGAGTTTGACTAGAGTCGCATTAAAAATTGCAGGCTCCTATTTTTATTTATTAATTATTATTATTATTATTATTGTTTTGTGATTTTGTTTTGTATATTTTTTGATTAATAAAATCTATACGCTGCTAATATAATAGGGAATTAACGTTATATTACAATGAAAACTGATTGTATCAATAATGTCAAATGATTTGGACAGATAAATTTAAAGGCCTAGTCTATTCAGATTAGATTAAATTGGTTAAAAAAACAAAAACAAAACAAAATAAAAATTTATCATCTTATCATGAATAAGCCAGGCCACGAAATGTATTAAACACCACACATCACACACACTTTATGTGCTAATTAATAGAAATCTATGAACCTCTTCTTTAGTACACTATCACAGTCAATTCAACCTGGTGATTAAGCAAACGAACATAATAATAATAATAATTCGTAATAAGAATAATTAAAATTTTAAAATTGTCACTTATCTAGATATAATCTAAATACATATCCAATCAATATAATTTGTTAATAGTTCTTTTTTTTGGAAAAATTATCACGATTGTAGTAACATATATATACATACTTTTTATAATATATATATATGCATATTTTTTTTTAAATATTATGGAAATATAAAAAGTCACAGCAGCATTATTTATCACATCACTTTGAAATTAATTGTACATAGTGGTTGCTCATTGGATGTTGTTCAGTTCCACTATAATTTAACGCTAATATTGGATGTTTTAATTTTGTATTTAATGAATCGTTGTGTATTTCCAATGAATTTGTTGCATAATGTAATACTAAATCTTTTAATGTTGGATATATATTGTATGGTTCAGCAAAACCTAAACCTTTTTTTGTTTCATTTATAATACAATGATTTGTTTGACCGTTACACGCAATTGATAATGCATATTTAAATGTACTTGATTTACGTATTAAAAATGTACCATCCGGTTTATTTGCTAATAAACGTTCAGCCTCTTGTCGTGAACAATTTAACATTAACCAAGTACGTTCATCATTATGTATTAAAGTATCAACATCATAATCTTCACCTGTATCTAAATCATAATCCTCATCTTCATTATTTCTATTGAGCACTTGATTGATTTTCGTTGAACTAACACCTCGTTCCTGTAGCCATCTATTAAAAGGCAAAAAAACACAAAACAAAAATTATTAAAAACAAAACTTATACAACAATAAAATATTTAAAATTATTACCTGATGTATTTGTCGCGTTCTCTACGCAATGCTTGAACTTCTGGCTTCAATTGCGTTAACTGTCGTTCAAGTCTTCTATTGTATTTCTCTTTCTGTATTAAATTTTCCTCCAATTGTTCCGAACTTTCTTCCATCATTTTTAAACGTTGTTGTAGCAATCTTGCATTACCTGTTAAACCGACAATTTCATGTGGTTGTGCTTCTTTTTGAACTTGTTCTTGTGTTATAGTCTGTTCTTGAAATACTTTAACTAATTCTTTTAATGCATCCAATGCTTGACGTTTGCTTTCAACTTCAAACATAGTTTTATGAAAATCATCCGATAAACTATTGAATATTTTATTTTTATCAAATAACCGTTTTTTCACATCAAGTACATGATCCCATAATTTTTCAATATCTTCAGCTTTAGCGGCTTCCTCTTCATAATTATATTTTGATACAGGATACAATAATTTAATATCTAAAGAGGCATTATATTGCGATAATGAGTCATTACGAAAATGATTAATTAAGTCCACAACGGAATGGAATGTATAAGGTTCAGTAAACCCATACATTCCATTTTTATGGCAAATTTTTATTAGTTTATTTGTACCACCCTTACGTAAAGTTAATGTATATTCACCACACTTACTAGATGCATCGCGTACTAAAAATGTCCCGTCTGGCGTATCATTCAATTTTTCGTTCACTTCTTCGCGATTTATATCACCCCAATACCACTCAGCGTCTTGTAATGATATAACATTTGATTTTTCTTTATCAATTGAAATATTTGCACAAATACCCGCACTTGTATTGCTACCTAAATTCATACCGCCACTACTGCCGCCCATTCTTGATAATTTCCTTGGTGGTATAGCTGGTGCCGCTGCAAATTCTGGTAATTTTATACCCCAATAACATTTCAATAACAAAATTTCTAATATCCTATTATGAGCTTGAGTATTATAAACCACTTGTCTGTAAATTAAAATAAAAATAATGATGATAATAATAATTAACATTATATAACAATTACATAATGCGTTCCCATGGTGGACGTAGGAAAATATGACAAAGAGCTTGTATTAAAACAGTCGGTGGGCTACGATTACCCCTGGAATATTCCATTTGGCATATTTTACATAAATGTACCATAAAATATTTTAATGTGAATCGATGATGATCCGGTAATTGTTCAACATAACGAGATAGTGTTATTGCACAAGACTCGTCATTTTTAGTTCCTGTTAAAATAATAATAATGAAATTAATTAATTGATTAAATTCAATTATCAAAATAAAATTAACTTACTTGAGGCAGCTAAGAATTTATCATACCATTGAACTGGCACTAATGGATCAGGTAATTCTCGTAAAAATTTCTTGATAATACCAGATATACATAAAGCAGAAAATTCACTCAAATCAACAGTCATATTATCTTGTATAACTTTTTCAGTTAATTTTGTTAATTGTTCAGTCGGTGCTGTAGCACTATATAAATTATATAATTCTAACGTTTCATCAGCTTCAGCCTTCGATTCTAATTCATTTATAAATTTCATAAGTAATGCTGGTGCTTGTGTTTCACCAGGATAAAAGTGCAAACATAATGCTAATCCAAATGGTGATTTAAATTGCATATAATTTGAACGTTCTAGCAACGGATTACATGATGGTAAACCAGTGGCGGCACATGTACGATGTACAACTAAACCACAATCTTGACATACAAAACCTTGATGAAGAAGGCCGCGAAGATATTTATTACATTTTCCACAACGTTCTAAACTACTAAAACTGTGTTGTAATAATTTATGTGGAAAATGTACAGTTTCATTGTCTTGTTCATTGATCATTTTATTATCAGTTTTATCAGTTTTATCGGTTCTATTAAGAAGCTCATCTATGCAAGATAATATAGCCATTTGATGGAATTCATCTTTAATACCCATATTCTAAATTTTATTAACATAATATATAAAAAGAAAATACAATAATAATAATAATAACTTACAATTAATTTTTCTTTATCCAAATGTGCCAAATCTGAACCTTTTATGTCTTTGTAGCGAAAAAATTCGGAACAAGGATAAAGATTTACAGCTGCCATCCATTCTAGTACTTGTGAGGATGACCATTCGGCAACAGGCTTTAAAAAGAAAAACAAAACAAAAAACAAATCATAAACATAAACTCAATTAATAAAGATAAAATAATCTATCAATCAGCATGAAAATTAATTAATTCAAAATCAATATTTCATTCTTAAATTATGGAAACATAAACAATCAAAAGTATTGAAATAACAATATCAAATAAAACGAATCAATTAAAAAAGTAAATTAATAAACCCAAATAAACCGAGAGGAGTTGATGATTTAATCGATTTTTCATGCATGTAAAAATTTATTTTCCAATTTAATTTATTATATTGTGGGTGTGAATACTGTAAAAATTAAAATTTGCCGCTCATTTTTATTACCAACCGACCTACACATAATATAACCAATATTTATTTTAAATTTCAAATATTCAAGACCATGTTCAGATTAATTATTTAAATAATAGTTTAATTAATTTACTGTTTAGTATTATTATTATTATTATTAAATTGAAGTGTCTTAAAAGCTTTTCACTGTCAATTTTAAGTATCTTTTTTTCTTTTTTCGACTAAAGAAATTATGTATATAGATGTCAACTGTATTTATTTATTATTCTTTCAAATCGAACGATAAATAAATCGTTAATTTATTCTCAACTTCATCAATTTCCTTTCAATGATTATTTACACAAAAAAAAATCGATTGAATCATCATCATTTTAATCGTTTCATTTTTCTGTGTATTTTTTCTTCAATTTAAAAAAAAAGATATTTCTACCATCAAATATTGAACAGGTCACCCTTTAAAAAAAAATCCTCCTCCAATGATTGGGGTTAGTTGAGCGAGAAACAACCACAGGATTGGTGGCAGAGACAGGACAAGCGCATAGCAACGCGCAAACGTTTTTCATTGGTTAGTCAAACACCTATTGGACCCCGATTATCAACTATACAATGGAGAGTTGCGAGCAAAATCGGCAAGTACTTCTATAAAAATGCGAAAGAAAAAAGAAAATGCATTTTTTTGTAACTAAACGATAGATTAAATCGTATTATACAGCAATTTGTCAAAAAAAAAAACAGTTAAATACAAATATCGATACAAAGTAATTTGATTTATTTTAGCTAAAAATTAACATTATGTAAAAAAATAGTGCTTTTGCAAATTCAATTAATTCTACAATTTTCTATTTCGGAATGAAAATTTTGATCATAGTCCTAAACCATGGGTTAATCGTTCACATCAATACTGACCTTGGTTTTAAATTTACACCAGATTTGCCGCGATCTAAACACAAGTTTCTCATACTTCGCACTCTAATAAAATGTCTTGAGATATTAAAGAACTTGACTTTATTGAGAATAACATCGAAAATTACGGGGAAAAAATCCAGCCTAATACGAAATTAAACGAAAAAAAAAATCGATAGATTTCTCTTTTTTTCCTCCTCTTCTCTCAAGTTTAATTTCACTTGAACTCGAAACAAAACAAAAAAAATCGTACGGAGGAGACTACAAAAATATCTGTGATATAGTAAAATAATGCAATGGCGTGACCTATGATAATAAGGTTAAAATTCATGAATCCAATCGACCAGGTTTTTCGACCAACTTTACAAATTTATTTATTCGAGAAAATCCTAACAGGAAAAAAGGAAGATTAGAAATACGCAAAATAAAATGACAAATGCCCTTCTAAAATAAGACCACCTAGAATAAATTAGAATATATAAACAAAAAAAAAGAAGAGCAAATAACAAGAAATACGCAAACTGCTGGATTCTAGTAAAAGAATCATATTAAAAATTATAAAAGGAAGAGAAAAAAGTGAAACATTTCAATATAAATAAGCAAATGTTCCAGTTTCAATCGACTTTTTAAAAACTCAACATTATCAAATGGCAAAACTATATATATGCTCAGTCACCATTTCATACCTCCTCTCCTATTTGTTTCAATTAATTAGCTGATATAACAGGAAGCGCTAAATACAACACTTTAATAAAATACATAATAAATAGTCGTAAAAAATATTTGTTCTCTCTTCAGGATAGTTGAAGAATAATAATTTTCATACGAAACTTAACTGACACATTAAACAAAAAATCAATTGGCAACATTACAACTATATATTAAATTTAGAAACATATAATAAAAGATTTTTTCCTGGATCAATTTAACTATTGCAAATATAAATAAATAAATCTCCGTTTATAATGTTATTATTTTTTTCATATAAAAAACCGGAACGAAAAGATTTATCTTATTATATTAAAAATTATTAATCAGACGGATATACGCGTACACCAATTATTGTTATCAGTTTTTATTAGATGTCTACTGCTGTGGACTGATAACAATAAAACAATTGAAAATTATCAGGAAGAAATTATATTTAAAATGGCAACAAACCGATTTATTTGTTTTTCCCTTTTTGAAGAAATAAATTGTATGCATTTAATATGCATTTTAATTTAACCTGTTTTTTTAGGAAAAAATCTAAATGACGCAATGAAAATTTGCAAATATTCTCGATTTCTATTAATTCTATTTATAATTTTTAATTTAAACTATGAATTTCGGAATTTGGCATCATAACATTTACCATCATCATCATCATCATCATCATGGTCATCGTCATCATTATCATTTATTATTACTACAATGATTATTATTAATGTTATTATCAGAATAAAGACGATAAAATAAAATAAAACATTATAAATAAAGCCAGAGTGGAACTTAATGTTTGAATATCTTTTGATTTGAAGACACGTGTGCGCGATGCTTAACAATATAACAACGGCAACATTGCAATAACAATCTATCTGGCAACCTTGACGGGCACGTCGTCGACTCATATAGGTCACGTCGGCGTGTGGCATGGCGGACCGGGGGACTGTCGGACTTACCGGGTCCAAAAGCAAGTTTTCAAAAATGAATAAAATAAAACTAAATATACCTATATAAAAAATATATATAAATATAAAAAAAAATAAAGATTGACCCTCGAAATTTTTATATTAAAACAATTGAAAAAATCGCCGTTCGTTCGATTATTATTGTCTTAAATCAATCACAGATAATTCAAGAATATAGGAAAAATTTCAACAAGCATGACCTAAGACAAAAATTCGTCACTAATTGCGATTGGAAAAATCACATTCGACGAGATTATTTCGACAGAAAGAGAGAGAAAATCTATTCTAGTCTCTGCATTATCAAAATAAAATAAATGAAAAGAAAAGTAAAAATAATTTAATTACACGTTATGTAATTACGAAAGTACTACAAAGGGAAAAAATCTTATCAATATTTTTTTTTAAAGTGACTCAATTATCCTAATAATAAAAGTGATACAATAATTCCTGAATATTCATGAATAAAATTGGTATATTTGTATATTCGAGTTTTACAAAAATACGTACTTTAGGAAAAATAAAAATTAAAAATCTGCAGACCAAATCTGATGAATGTCAAAGACACTGCACGTGTATTTCAATTACCAAATCGATAAAATATAAATTCTTAGTAGACAAAAAAACTAATTTCTTTTTTTTATTATCTACATTAGTAATTCTTTGTAAATTTTTAATTGTTAACTCGGAAAAAATAAAATCAAATTACAAATTGTTAATTTTGCAATTTTTTTTTAAATCTCTTATCTTCGCTAATTTATCTCCATGTAAGTTTTACTAAAGACAAAAAAAATAAAGGTTATATTTTACTAACCTTAAATATTCGTAATTCTTTTTTTTTTAAATTGTGATATGGAAACAATTTTTTCTTTTTTTAAATAAATTATTTTGGAATTTTAACCTTTGAGTTCAATTATACCCATATACAATAATATTCATAAAACAATGAGAATCAATACTAAAATTAATTAAAATTATTAGTCATAAATTGATAACAATAGAAATTTTCAGATATTAGAAGTTGAAATTTGTTTAGATAGTTGATAAACGATAACTTTTTTTTAAAATAAACTTATGATATTAAAATACCAAATAATAGTACATATATAGAAGTATTACACGCGCCATTTAGTCTGTCATGAATGATATCTATTTACTTTCAGTTGAATTTTTAGAAATCAATTTTATTTCATAGAATCTTGCATTGGAACACATCTGTATATTTCTTTCATAATAAGCATATGATAAGATTATTTATAACAATAATCAACAAAACTAGACTAATTGATAATTTGGATAATTTTCAACTTAATATCGGATGGGCAAAATAAACAATTTGATGGATTAACGAACTTTTTTTTCAATCATTACTTTCTTTCCCATAAAACGTTCAAACATAAACGCAATTTTACATTATGAATCAGCGTGTTTTGTCTATAACTAAAGACATAGCTATTACATACTATCGACAATATGAAGAAATTCGACCAATAATTTTTTCTCCATATTTTCCCATAGTATTATTATTATTAACAAGCTTTGCTCCATTTCCTTTAATTAGACCTAATGGAACGGAAAATGCTACTAGAACTGTCGTCTGGGAAAACATTTCACTGAAATTGGATAGAAGTGAAGGGTCATCAATATGTAAATTAATTAGCATCGTTCTATGACGAAATTATTCAATCACTATGATATAAAATTAAAATAAAATTATACACGGAATAATTTTTACATTAATTAAGAAATAACGTCATTTTAACAACAACGAAAGAGAAAAGGAAAGAAAAATCTTTCTATGGATAAAAAAAAATTAATGAAAATCAGATTCTAGTCATTTTTTTCCCCCCATTTGAATAATATAAAGCACATTGATAATGATCCTTAGGGTCAATGCAGAATTGATAATATAAAATAAAATTGAATCCTATCTTGAAATTGACCGTACCAATGATCAAAAAAAAAGGATGAGGTCAACAATTTTAGAAGAATTTTCTTTTTTTTGCTGTAAAAGTTTTCGTTTCTTTTTAATTGTTAATCTTATTTTATGAATCTTTTATTATTAATAAATAATAATGATACAACATAAATAAAATAGGATCAACACGTTGAGATATAATTTATGCGAAACTTGGTAAATATGGCAACAATGGTATTTATATATGTAACAAATGGAATAAGATATGCTAAGATTTATCAAATAACAGGGAAAAGAAGTCTTTCTTTAATGGAATTGATGATTATAATAATTATTGGTAAAAAATAGAAACTAACAAAGGTTAAGGTCAAGACCTATTAAAAACTTAAAACAGCGAAATTATACATGATCTAATATAGTGAAAAAAAGTCTGGATAAATTCTAGATATCCATAAGTATGGATTATAATATTAATAACAGGACAAAGAGATTTCAATGGTTGTAAAAGAACAATCCCGTGCGCACTTTATCGATTTTCCAAAGAGGACGCCTTTGTTCCCGATTTTCCCTCAGCTGTTAGAGACAACACTATTATCGGGTTATTACATTTTTTTTTTTGTAGTTTAATGGATTATCGTTATCAATACCGGTTTTTTCTTCTCGATTTAGTCCGTTTTTTTTTGTTGGAACAAAAAAAACCTGCAAAGCTAAAAAAAGAAGAATCTTACCTTGTCGTGATCATGTACAATAGGATGAAGTTGTTGCTGTTGAACTTGGGCAGCAGCTACAGTAGTCGTTGTAATTTCATCTGGTTTACGGCATCCAGAATTGATTGCAAAACGGGCACACATATCGTGAAAACAAGCGTTGCAATCTGGAGAACAATAAGAACCACACATACAACAACAGGATAATTCACAGGAACAAATTAAAGGGTGGAACGAGACGATGCGAGCGCATGAGCCGGTACCGTCACCATCAGCACCTTCTGGGTTTGATATTGTTGTGGTCAAAGAAGTATTTATATTTGTGGTTAACATTGTTGATATTGTTTGATTTGTTATTGTTGTTGTTGCTGCTGTCATTGATAAGTTATTACTATTACTATTTGTCGGCATCATATTTAATGGACTTAATGTACTACCGGTATCACAAACCATAAAACTATTATTTAAATCAACATCAGATGTTGTTGGACGACCCAATGTACGCCACATATAATTCTCTTTATCGATATTAACCAATGGTAATAATTGTGAATGTTTACAATCAGTTTGATGGACCATAAGTCGCCGAAACATTTTCACCGATGATGATGATGTATCGCCGCCGGCTATAGTGCCCTCCTGCGTATCACGTTCCGGAATGCTCATTTTGTCATGTTCAAAATAAAATAACTTGGTAATAAAATTA
Organism: Mylabris variabilis; assembly: GCA_037464815.1. Lineage (NCBI taxonomy): Eukaryota > Metazoa > Arthropoda > Insecta > Coleoptera > Meloidae > Mylabris > Mylabris variabilis. The sequence continues at coordinate 25,499 of JAZBGW010000176.1, forward strand.
AAACTAATAGAAATTCAACAGTTTTCCCCCTTTTTTTTATCTTCTATATACATTCATCTATAAATCAACAAATTAATATAGCAGTTTTTTTGTGTTGTTGAAGAAAAAAAGAAAGAAAAAAATCGCAACACACCACATCACTTCATCGACAACCTGTGCCCAACTAAATTGCAGATTCCCCGACTTTAACGCAATATTCCATTACGAATAAATATGCGCATGCACCTTCAACAAAAGCGCCATCTTCACACATCCCCACCATTTAAAAAACCTCACACCACTCATCAACAGGGCCGTATTAAAAATTTTGAAATAAGATTTACAATTTCTTGACTTAAATCAAATGTCACAACCATTAACAATACAAATCCCTTAAACATCCATTTGTATTTAAATGATTTTTTGAAAACAAATCGATTTTGTCTACCATAATTTCTGAAAGACATATACAGAAACCATGCCTGGAATAATTGATGATTTCGATATGGCAACAACGCATGTATATAAATGCAATAATTGTTCCGCAACGTCTCATTCCATTATTTAACAAAATAAGAGAAATTTGAATTGATACGATATATTCTTATTTAGTAAAAAAATTAATTGATTCTTACTTACCGTAACATTGTACACCAACTGGACCTGATCCCCAAATATAATCTTTACCTTAAATGAAAAAAAAAGAAATAAATAAATCTATAAACAAATAAATTATCAAAATTAAATTTTATCGATAACTGAGAAATATTATTTTGCACATACAACGAATTAAAACTAACTTTACCTATTTTATACAAAACTTAACAAGTGTAATTCACATTAGGTGTGACCTCCATAAATATGCAAATTTATGTTACTCAAAGTGATGAGAAATTCAAAAGTTTGCCTTGAAAATTCCAGTATAATTTTGAAAATGTCCAATTGAACACTATTTTTATTAATAAAAAAATTAAGATAATTTAATTTAATTTACTAATCTGATGTTATATTATTTGGAAAGTAACGACGATTACTACATATAGACAACAAATAGTTTAACATTAAAACAAGAAATAAACGACGCAAAATTGTTATTAAAATATTCCAATTCCATATCGAAATGTTATTAATAATAAAACAGGAATAATTGTCGTGTATTAAAAAAAATATTAAAGTAGATTAACAGGTAATTGTTGTTAATAAATCATGGATTTGAATTACTCAATAATTAAACTCAGTTATCTGAATCCCCATGATTATCAGGCTTTTTATTCTATTTAACTTTTGCCAAATATAAAATAAGCTAGAAAACTTATTATTTATCACAAAAAAATACTTACATAATTTACAAAATATCGGTTCTAAGAAGAATACTTGGCGAAATTTATGGGGTTTTTCTTGCTCTGTAACTTAGAATAAATTTATCCAAATGTATTTATTAGTAGAAAAAACCAATAAATTAATAAATCAATAGATTGATATATAATTTTTACATAATTAAACTTAAAAATTTATCCATTTGAAATTCTATACCGGGTGAGTCAACTAAAACGAAAAGTTCTAATGGCAACTCCCATTATTTGGCGAGCGAAAAATATTTCAAGATCATTTTAGCAAAATTAGAACCTTGTAGCTCATTTGGAAGTTGGTCAAAAAGCGCTCGTTTTCAACAAGGCTGCGATTTTCAAAAACGAGCCAAGCACGTAAAATGATTAAGAATGATACGGAAATCCTCCCAACATTGATTTTTTTCGTTTTTCCTCCATTGCATTCTAGAAAAAATGCGCACCATTCCCACTTGTTCTAGAATAAAATAGAGAAAAACGAAAAGAAATTAATGCTGTGAGGATTCTCGAGTCATTCTGCGTGTTTAGTTCGTTTGTGAAAATCGCAAGATCGTCAGAAACGAGCGTTTTTTGATCAACTTCTAAATGAGGTTCTAATTTTGCTAGAATATTCTCTAGAGATCCTCCTATAAATTATTGAAATATTTTTCGAATCGCTCGCCAAATAATGGGAGTTACCATTTAGCTTTAGGTGACTCACCCGGTATACACTTTATTTCTGTTTTATAAGAAATGTTTATTTATTACCCAATGCCTTGATTGAATTACTATTAAAGAAATAGCAATTAATTTTATTAATTGCTAAATAAGTACTTACTGAGGGCGAGATAGGCGGCATGTTTAGGTTCCACCCCCGGTGCAGAAGGGTGATGTATTGTATTGTTCACTTTAGAACCAAGTAGTTTAACGAACTCAACTGGAAAACGATTTAAAAAAAGATGTATAATTGTTTGCCTATATTATTAATGGTTTATAATTACCGGGGACATATCCCTCAACCCCCGTCCGTCTGTTATACGCATATAACCAACCAGGTTTTTGGTATACATTTTTTGCATATGGACTTTCAACGGACACCTCAAATACGTCATCTTTTCGAAATTCTAATAGTTTTTTATCACCAGCAGGGGGAGAGAATGATTGTAAGGCCTTGTATAAAGCATAATCACCCATTTCAATTTACAATAACCATCAAATAACCATATACGATAACACAACATCAATACAACCAACTTTCCTATAAATAAATTCAAATCGTAACGTGACATGTACATGTCTAGACAACCACCCCGGATAATGTTTTTTTTGCTGTTTGTATGTGTGGTGTTTATGTGTATGTGTGCGTCTGTGGTGGTAATTTCGGTTAATTCAAATCAAATAAATACTAAATGTCTAAAATTGAACGTCCACAATTTTTGGCACTTCATTGTTATTTTCTTTATAAACAATTTTATAACCAATTCACGAACCACTTACTACATGGGGTGTTTTCGTTTATATTTTCGGATAAATACAAATTTCAATTAATCCTATGTTGAACTTAACCACTAAACACAAATAAAATCCGCACATCAATTAAATATTTACAAACAATATTTATATTTTATGTATAAAAAAAAATTAGATCAATTTTTTCTCGAATATAAATCTATAATAATTTTTACGTATTCAGAAATAAAAACAATACAAGAAAATGGGCGCAACAATGGCGTTGGCGTCACTGATTATCTCACCAACTTGAAACGTCAAAATGTTACCAACCCCAATGAAATAAAAAACTAAACAATACACCCATTTTAATTAAATTAATTAAGAAATATCCAATTATATAGATAGAAAACAACCTTGCAATCGTCATTATCAGTTAATTTTTTCTTATCAAAATATAGTTTGATTCATCAGTTTTTTGCTAATCTAATATATTAGATTTATTTGTTTATCGGTGACGTCATCGTTGACAACCAATTCGACCACAATTTAGTATAATTATAACGGATTTTCTATAGTGATCCACAAGGAATTTCGCCGACTTGACCCAACGAATTTCATTTACATCGAATACCATTGGTAGTTTTATCCGTCTTATTTAATTGCAGAATAATTATCGTGAATTTTAATTTGTAAATATAGTGTTCCAGGTGTTGCAGTACCTTGACTAAATTTGTAAATTTTATGAGTTTTTAAAATAAAATTTTAGTAAGTCTTTGTCTTTATTATTTATTACAAAATTAACATGAGATTAGTATAAATCGATTTTACATACTAAAATTGTTGGATAAATCCGGCACTCTTCCTTCTTTCACAATTTTTAAAGCCCTCAATACAGATACTTTATCTAATTCATTTTGTGATGGTTTCTCATTATCCAAACATATATCTTTAGCACGTTCTTTAAATTGTTCTAATGTTTTTATTCGATAATCAATAACTGTTGCTATATTATTGCCTGTTAATATTAAATTTTCTAGAAACGGTAAATTACCAATATATGATATTTCTTCAATATCAACAATTTTATTACAACTTAAATCTAATGTTACTAAACTATATAATTTTTCAAAGCCTTTTAACGATGTTATATTATTTTGTGATAAATTTATCGTTAATATATTACCTAATTTTGTGTGTAATTGTGTACATATTGTTATCAAATTATTTGATAAGCTCAAATGCGTTAATTTATGTAAATTCGACAGATCGCCGATGCTTGATATTTTATTTGAATTCAATATTAATATTTCCAAATTCGGTACTAATTTTATTGTTTTATCAATTTCGATTATATTATTATTTGTTAAATTCAATTTCTTCATACTAGTCCATATTTGATTCGATGTTAAATCATATTTATGTAATACATCACATTGTAGAACTTGACTTATACTGTTAATGTTCGTATTTTGAACAGATAAATGTTCCAATGTTGAACGTAAATTACCAACAGATTCAATGCGATCCAAATTAACGTTATTCAAATGCAACGTTGTTAACGACTGAAACAAACAAATAAATCAAATTGACAACTTAATCACGATCCAAAATAGGAAAACAACTGAGATTTTGCAAATACAAAAGGTTTGAATTACTTTCCAAATATTAATCAAGTTCTTAATTACCTTGAAAGAGACAAAATCGAACGGTAAATTATTTGGAATGATGTTGCTGCTCAAATATTCAGAATTGCTACCATTCACTGTTAAAGTCTTCAATTGTGAACATAAATCTAATACATGCGTAAAATCATATCTACTATCAATTTTATCAAGTGTAGGAAACGGCCTCTTAAGACATTCGCTAATTGCATGTAACTAAAATTTATTATGAATTAACTTTAATGAGATGCTGATAATAATAATAATATTACCTCTAATGGTGTTAGTACGTAACTTCTGCTAGAATTCAATAAAATGTCACCTTCTGAATAGAATCTCAATGCTAAATTTTGCAATAAAAAAAATACATCGTAAATATGGAAATTGAAAAATTCTATAAATATCCTCGGCATTGTACGTTTTAAATAATTTAATATTTTACGACAATATAATTCAAGTCCTTTACGTCGATTTTCAATAAATATAGCACATTTATTGCGTATAACCTTCTTTGATGGTAGAATATCCTTCGATACACCATGATCGATAACTAATTGGCTATGCAATTCGAAAAATTCGCTATAACGATGCAATATACTCCATTTAACATCACCAACGGTTATAATTATTTTATAATAAATAGTATTTGATATTTCTTCATATTCTGGTATATCAACTGTTGTCTCGTTTTGATTAGACCAAAAACAAGCCATTGTATAATTCGAACATAATTACTGAAAATTTCGTTACAAATACTATTACAATAATTAATTAATAATCAAAAATTACCATCAACAAGAACAATTATTAGTTTTTTCTTTTAATTTTCAATATATTTTCACAATTATACCGCCTTCTCTATGCACCCGTATAGCCATTGTAGCCAAACACCTTAACACAAACCACATAAGAGAGTTACGTAATAAAAATTAGTTGGCGGTCCAAACGCTAAGTAGCACTATTAACGTAATGTTTCTACAGTCACTAAATATATATAGTACCGCAATTTCCGCCATGTTGGTTTTGAAATTTATGCGGGATATTCAAAAATTCACGTGAGATACTTGAATTTGACATTTTATGGCTATAGTACGATACAAGACACCCTACAATAATAATAAACATGTGCCCAACTATGTGTTTTCACTTTTATTTACAACATTTTTAATGAATTTTTAAAAAAAATGATAGTAAGAAAACTTCAACATAACCTCCAATAATAAAACGAACTCAATAGGTAAACAAACAGCGTTGCCAAGTGTACGATTTTTTACAATTACTGACAGATGGGTGGTTTCTTGATTTTTAAATTAAAAAAATATCTAGTTTCCAAATCTAAGTTATATAAGTATAGTATACTAATACTACAATACTTCCATATCATTTATCAAGGTTATTTTTTGTTTGTTTTAATTACATGTTAATTTTGATTTTGTCATATTAACAATTCTATTTGTCCAAGTTTAGCAACTAGGTCGTCAGCGCACGCATAAATGCGCCATGTTGGTTCTAAAATTTGCTTTCTCTCTCCAACACATTGGACCATACTATTGCGGTACTGTATGTATTCAGTGACTGTAATTACGTTGAAAGCTCAGTTTCATCTATTTTTGTGTAAATTATATAGTTAAATAATGTAACTGTATCATTTGGATTTTTATTCTAGTTACAGGAAATTTTATTAAAACCTAGTGTTTGGACCGCCGGCTACTTTTTCTTCCTCAAGTCTTCCCTATTTCGTTTCACATCTGTTTATCTATGACGCAAACTGTCAAGTAAATGTCAAATATTCGCGCGAAATTCAAATATTAGCTAAAAAATAGCAACATTATTTTCAAAAATGTTCGTTTTGATTATTAGATCATAATCAAAACCAATTAAAGCCGTACGTTTTGAAAATTATCAATTTTATAACTTGATTATAAATTGACGTTGTCACGTCTGTGATTCCGATTTAACGTTACTTATCGGCCGGAGTCCCGAGAGTGCGATTTCACAATATAACAAATAAAGTCGTTTTATTTACTATAGAACTCATAAAATTGATAGGTAAAACATTGTATGAAAACCTCGATTTTGTATCAGGAGAATATGAACATACAGGACGTATAAGGAGCTCGATGTTTAAGGCGCGAACAGCTCTTATTCGAGCTATCTCTTTCTATATCATGCAAACAATAGCGGTTTCCTTTTTTAACGTAATTTTCAATTTTGGAAATGTTTTTAATGTTTGTCAAATTTAAATGATGTTTAGATTCAGACGAATTATCAGAGAAAGTAAAGAAAAACTGTATTTTTTATGTTTATTATAAATTTTAAAAGTATAATTCAGGTCCGACATAAACCAAATATTATTTGTGAATTTCAGTTTTAACTTAAGTATAATTTTATTTAAATATAAATTTTATGTACATAAGCCAAGTCAAACTGTAGCTAGATTATCTAATCTACTGAAAAATTCTCCTCTTTTGTACAATAAGGCATTCATTCAGTTGTATTTGAGTTATAACACCGTCACACGCAATTTTTCACGTTTTATTTATTTTGTTGAACTCTTGAAAATTTTATTTCTCTAATATAGATATTTCTATATATTATTTCAACTGATTTAATCTGACTTGATTGTTAATATGATATAAATTAACTATTTATACAATTTCGAATGGTCAATACTACACCTTTTCTACTTCAAATTGAGTTTTATCAATATCAAAATAGAACTAGACAACTCCAAATTGAGAAAAAATAATTTCAAATGAAGAATTGTTCGTATTCAAAGATGCTTATTTAATACATTAAATATGAACATGACTCTTTATTATATATGATTCAAAATATTCGGGGTAATATCAAAATTACTTAATAGTAATTTCAATTTAAACAAGTCTTTTATTTCCGATTTTTGTTCAATATTATTTTTCATTTTGATTTAATCTCATAGTCAAACCGTTTATTATTTTGGAATTGCTTATTGTCAATTTGAAATTGTGTATTCTGTTTTAAAGTAGATTAATTTCAATTTAAAGTTGAAAAAGTATTGTTTTAAATCATTTTATACAAATATAACGTTGCAAATTATTAGATAACTATATACAATTTAAAAAAAACAATTACGAGATTCCATCATAAACATTTTTACAGTTTCGAAAATTCAGTGATGTGCTTTTTCAGGTCTTCAGTCTTATTATAAAATTATTACTTTCTTAATTATTTAACTTTTAATTGAAATTTGTCTATGGTTTGAATTTAACTAGAGGTATATTTTTTGATGCCAAACATTTATCACAAACCCATTCAGCATATACTTCGGCTGTCAATAATTGAAATGCTGCTTCTGTTAAACCAGTACAACCCCTATAAATATCAATTATTCAATAATAAGACTAATTAAGAAATATTATTGAGAATATTACCTATGAAACCAGAAATTACAACCACTTTCACATAATATTGCTTGATCGTTATCGTGCACTTCTTTATGACAAACACCACATGGATAAATTGGCGGAGCATTTGGATTTTGTGAATTGAATACCTATTTAAAAGATCAATAAATTTTAATAGGTGTTTATTTAATAAATTATTACCATAGATTGATCTGCTGGATATACTTTGCCTGCACTAACTGGCATGGGTTTAGAATAAATGTTGTTCATAGAAGACATCATGAAATTATTATTATGCGTAGGAGCTGTTTCAATTATACAACAATAGATAATGTCAATTTAAATATTTCGAATTTATTTACCTATAGGTCCATTAGGCGTACTCATATTCATTCCACTCGGCATAGGGGGCCCGTTCATTTGCGGTCCATTCATAGTACCATTATTTATAGGCCCATTTATTGGACCAGGTCCAGCCATTGGACTGCCCATCGATCCACTCATTGGACCATTATTCGGCATTGGTCCAGGCATACCAGGTCCCATATTATTGATGGGACTGTGCATCGGTCCAGCAATACCATGCATCGGCCCATTTGGACTGTGCATCATATGCGGCGCCATATGATTACCCATCGATGGTGGACCATTAATTCTAGGACCATTCATCATCATTGAATTATTCATCATGTGTGGATTCGGATGTGAATTCGGACTGTGCATCATTGGCGAACCCATACCCATTGACGAACCTGCAAATTTATAAATTTTGTTAAATTATTATAAAATATTATCGAAAATTATTACCCATAGGTCGACACATGTTCATATTATTGACACCCATCGACATGTTTGGTCCCATCCCCATTGGTGGTGGATTATTTCTAACATTCATTGTATTCACAGTATTTGGACAATCATCAAATGGGTTTGATGCAACAATTGTATCACCATAACCAGATAATGGTGGTGGTAATAAATCTTGAACATTTGGCGGTGTTTGTATGGTGTTTTGTACATTTTTTCTACGTTTTTTTGGATTTGAACTACTACTTGATAATTCTGATGCGATATTTTGCACATTTAAACGAAACGGTGACATATGACTCATTTCTATAGGCACGTTATACTTGTCCAATATCTACGAAATAATTTTTTCGTTAGTAATTAAAACATTAACGACTTAATCTAATCAAATAGACCATAAATACCTCAAATACGATGATTGAATACAATAAGAAAACTATGTAATGACTGTACTATATATAGATGACATGAACTATTATAATTTATAATCAAATGTTACATTTTATTTTCAACTTTATTTAAATTACATTTATAAACAATTATTAATAATAAAGGTAGCATAATATTTTACAAAAATTGTAATCACAGCATTAAAATAAACAATGGTGGCGCATCCCTATATGTCTGCGCAATAACGACAAAATGTTAGAGATCCGCTGCCAATACAAAGGAACAAAAATCACCAAAATCATTGAAGGAAATTTAAAAAAACAAACATTTTTCATTTACGATAACACAAATTAATTGGCTTTTATACAAAATTCTTATCTACAAAACGCCATTTTGAAATTTATAATTATCATATGATTAAATAACGCATAAAATCAATAATTTTCTTATTTATTATCAAAACTTGTAAAATTATATATATAAAAAAACAGAGTCGTAACTAGAGTTTTTGACATGTAAGCCCTACTATGAAAATATCGTCTCTTAACAGGCACGTACTAAAGGTGAGCTCGGGGGCCCATGGCCTGCCTAAAAATCTTCTGGTCCATCCTTGTACCCGTACGATGATATAGCAATTAAAGTTTCAAAATTTATAATATAAAAATAAATCTAAGAAAAACTGCAAAGAAAATTTATTACAAATTTTTAAGGCCAGCTCAAAAAAGTCTGGATTACGTGCGTGTCGTTATAGAAATTTTAGTAAATTAGAAAATGTTATTGAACATTGTGGCCTCAGCGGTGGCTTCTACAGGTGCAACGTTATTTTGTCGTAACTTGATCACGACAAATTGACAATTTTAATTAATTTTGCATCAATTTTCAAGCAATAATTCTAGCACTAGTATACTTTTGTCCTCTTCTTTTTGCGGCAATAGTAATGCGTTTTTGCTTCCACAGTGTGTACAACTCTATTTTGCCGTGATCAGATTTTTAATCGAAAAATATCAAAAGCAAAATCTGAACCAAATTCTGCATCAATTCTAGCAAAAATATACTTTACCCCTTTCTTTCTGTGACAATTGAGACGTTGTTTTGCTTCTACAAGTTTGCAACGCCATTTTACAAGTTACTAACT
>JAZBGW010000177.1:15225-25708 GCA_037464815.1 Mylabris variabilis
TAGTTTCAAAAATATAAATTTTTTAATCGAACGCTGCAAAACTTAAGATTCTACTAACAGTAGAAGTCAAAATATCTTAAAAACCTTCCACCTTCCTTGATGAAGCAAGGAATGAATTTAAAAGTCTTATAGGCTCGATTTCACCAACTTCTGTTAAATTTTAACGAACAAATAAATCATAGAAATGATTGTTCTTAATTGTTCATTAGGTTTAAGTTGGTGAAATCGTCCCTAAAATTGTTTCTGGTAATGAACGTTTTCTAACTTTCTTGATTTTCCAAAATTGAATTTTCATGATCCAAACCGGATCTGCCTGTGGATAAGTTTTGAAATAAGTTGTCGTACGATTTTTTTATCTTAAACATAGTTTATCACCAAAACTAAGCAATAACTTAAGTCTTAAATTCTACTCATTCAATAATTGAGGCTCCACACATTAGTCCCAACTTAAAAAAAAAAATTAAACAAAATTACTCGTCCAAAATGAGCCAACGTTTGCATTAACGTTGGGGCCAATGGGTGGAGCCGTGCTAAGCTTTAGGGGTATAAAAAAATTTAAATGTACAGCCAGGTGCATGGAAAAGGTGACGATAATTGCGAAGCAGTTTAAATCAGAATTAGAAAAAAACATTCAACCAAAAATAGTAAATATGCGGAAATAAAAGTGAAATCTTGTTTTTTTAGGGAGCCTCACATGGCCCCTCCCTCTTTCCTTCAAAATGGAGAAAGCTTGCTTTACACAACTAAAAGAACGAGTATTTCTCACTCAAGAGTTGTCGTCTTTTCTGTGCACCTAGCTGTACATTTGTCAAAAGATTTCTGAAATTATACATTTGTTCTTGTTAGGTTTGATTAAATATTTTCATAATATAAATATCAGTTTAAAATTCACAACTTTTACAACAAAGAATTACAAATACAGATAGCAAAGAAGATCTAATTAATTATTAGATATTAAAAAAGATTTCCGATGGAAAATCTATTACGTAATAAAGGCTCGTTGATATTTGCCCTATCATAATTCCAGAAAAACAATAATTTAAACACTCAAGTATTTCGTAAATATTTTTCGAGAATAGGTTATTTGTCTTTGCTGAGGGTCTCGCCTGAGGTGTACAATTCATTTTACAAACAAACGTAGTTTTCGTCTGTTGCCCTATCTTTATTTAATATTACGACAGATATCAGGTTGTCTTGATTACAAATACAGTAGACCACTTCGAATGATGACTAACAAAATAACTGTATTTTGTTTACCCGGTCGTGCACTTGTCAATGCGGACGACTGTTCAATTGTATTGAATGGAAAACTCATTTCTTATCAGTACAATTATTTTTTCAGTGATTCATTGGGAAATATTGATAAAGATAAGAATTGAAATTCTTAAGTATACAAGTACATACTTTGATATTTTAAGGTAATAGAATAAAAAATATCTGTCAATCATTCATAATTTATTCGCAACAAAACAGATTAACTCTTATGTCTTATAAAATATTTGTTAATTAATAATTTGTTATAAATTTATTCGTGTTTCTTCAATGCAACTCGAGCAATAAATCCATGTTTCTTATCGGCAACATAATCAACAATTCGGATAGTTTTATGATCTGGTTCTAATAAACTATAAGAACCCTTAACTTTATAACCATCCCTACTTTCATGGTGGCTTTTATAATCCTTTGTCTTCGAATCGGCTACTTCGTAATTGAAATGATATTCAGGAGCTGCCTAAATTTACATAAATAAAAATGTATCAAACAGAAACAACTATTTGAAAATAATTACCTTCAGATGAACGATTTCTTCGTGTTTTGTATCAACTGGTGTAATAAAATCAGAACCAGTAAAACCAATCGATTCTTTTTTGCCATTATCCTCATCGTTGCCTTTATTCAAACGAAAATAATCAATTTTGAGGCCCTGGTTATCACCACCTTCGCCTTCCCTAGATGTACCTAATTTGTTGTTCCTTCCAAAACTGGTACCTTCGTAATTTTTCAAGAAATCTAAATAACTCCCCTTGCCGAATATTCTTGTAGCGTAATCACCATTACCACCTCTGCCTGCCTCCGATGAACCTTCCTTGTTGTTTCTTCCAAAACTAACCTCTTCACGACCTTTCAACACATATAATAAGTTCCCTTGACAATTATTTTAACAGCGTAATCACCATTACCTTCTCTGTCTGACTCAGATGAACCTCCTTTGTTGTTCCTTTCAAAACTAGCTTCTTCGCCACCTCTCAAGAAATCGAAATAATTTCCCTTGCCGAATATTCTTATAGCGTAATCACTATCACCACCTCTACCTGTCTCCGATGAACCTTCTTTGTTGTTTCTTCCAAGACTACCCTCTTCACCGCCTTTCAACAAATCTAAATAACTCCTCTTGTCGATCATTTAAATATCGTAATCACCATTACCTTCTCTGCCTGACTCAGATGAACCACCTTTGTTGTTTCTTCCAAAACTGGCCTCTTCGCCGCCTTTCAAGAAGCCTTCTAAATAACTCCCCTTGCCGATTACTCTTCTAGCGTAATGACCATCACCACCTCTGCCTGCCTCCAATGAACCTTCTTTATTGTCTCTTCCAAGACTGGTCTCTTCGCCCCCTTTAAACAAATCTAAATAACTCCCCTTAAGCAAATCTAAATGATCGTTGCCGCCTCTAAAAAACTGTGAATAGTCCCATTTGTTATCACTTTTAAGACCATCATCATTGCGTCCCTTGAACAAGTCTAAATACTGGCCTTTATCACTCATTTCAAGACCTTGATTGTCGTCTTTTCTAACAGCATAATCGTCGATCCCTTTGATTGCATCTAAATAGCTGCTGAGTCTGTAACCATGACCATAATGTTTGTTGAAATCGGCGTGTTTTTCTTTACCAATTTCGATTCCTCGGCTCAAACCGATTATGGTGCCTTTGGAATAATAGCCATTGTCATATGAACCATGTCCATAATTACCGTAGTGTTGGGGTGCAGCCAACACTGCACTTACCCCTAACCATCCTACTATTAAAACCTACAATTTTCTGATTGTTTTATCATTGATTTAAAATAATAAAACTTACTATAACAATATTCATGATGATTTTGTACTGGTCGATATTTTTGAACTGACAAATTGTTAGTTTGATTTCCACGATTTTATAGTTGATACATTTTGTGAAAGGGGGTTAATATATGACAAATATTTTATAAAATTTTTATTATTAAATATTAAAAATATTGAATTATTTATGTTGATTATCAATGATTCGAAAGTATTTCAACTAATTGAATGAAATTTCTATAAATTTACAGAATGCTCTCGATAACTATACGTTCCTGCCATTTAGCGTGTTCTTAGCGATATTTTGGATTTTTACATATAAAAAGGTACCCGAAACAAAAAATAAAACCTTTGAAGAGATTCTTGCCTTGTTTAGACACGGAAATGGAAGGTAAGTCATTTTTTTTAAATCATAAACTTTATATATAGATAAACAAATATAATGATAATTTCTTTAATTATTATCTAAAATAATTAGGGCTAGTTTTCGAGATAGTCGATTATACGGGTGAGTGATAAGCATGACTTTTGTTGTTGTTTCTTCTTCTTGATTGTTAACATTCTTTGCATGATTGCACGTACTCTATTTATTTTTTTTAAAAAAAAGACAAGCATCTGACTTCTATACAAGAATAGAGGCAGATTGAACTGAAAATGTACCGATTTTTTCTTAAAAAATACCAAAAATAAAATTTACTAACACCTCCTGTATTACATTGACACAAGTTACAACACTGCTCCTTAATTAGTCCTTTGCTTTTATGTTTATTCGAATCATTTTAGGAATTATCAATTTTATTTTAATTTTAAATTTATTTATTTATTTCATAATTCGATTTAATTACCTTGTTTAAATTTGCTGCATTTTCCAATATTATTGTTATTACATAATAATAATGTAAGTAAAACTCTGTTAATCTACTTTACTTTCAATTACGGAAATTCTAAATTATTCTAAACAAATGTGAAATAAGGTTGAATAGTTTATTGAATTTGTTTATTATTTTACTGTTCAATTAATTATTTTTTTATTGAAAAGAAGGTTTTCAGTTGTAATTTATTTAATCCTGCATTGTTATAAAAATATACAATACTATACTACACACACACACACACACACACACACGCACATACAATACATATAATAACATGATTTATACAAAAACGCATGCGATATCATCCCCTTTTATCCCCCATTTTCTCCATTCTCTCATAATGGACACAATTTTTTATTTGTTAGATATACCTTTTGTTTTTAGTTCAACACTAAAACACCCCCCATCTTTATTTGTCATCCTTTTATTCATTTATTATCAACGATAAACAATTGAAATTTATCGATAGTTTATCAAAAAAAAAGATGATAATAATAAAGAAACTCCATTAGACATCCACATTATTTGTCACTTATCGGTTCTTCATTCTTGAAAGTTTTAGTCAACATTAAAGTACTTCTGAAGCAAATTATCCACTTTCATTTGGACATAAAGCTTATCGCAGTTTTCACTCCTGATGAACTATCACTGAAGTTTCAGGCAGTTACTAGATAGGCCCTGAAAAAGGAATCCTCCGATTACTGAATTTGTTGGCCAAGTTTTCTTTGCAAAACAAACAAAAATCAATGTTACGAGGATCCCCCGAGTCATTCTAGATCGTTTTGCGTGTTTAATTCGTTTTTGAAAATTGCAACATCGTCAGAAACGAGCAATTTTTGTCCAACTTCAAAAAGAGCTACGAGGTTCTAATTTTGTTAAAATGGTCCTATAAATCTTTAAAATATTTTTCCCATCGCTAATAGGAGCTGCACACGAATCATGTACATTTAGATTTTCATCTCTATATACCTGAGAAGCTACTCTACAGTAAAATAAGATAAAAGAAAAAATTACGGACCCTTGATAGCTCAGCGGTGGGAGCATTTGTCAGGTTAATAAAAGGTCATGGCGTTCAATTCCCACTCATGGGCCAAACTTTTCTTAATTGTTTATACGATGATAATGCTTAATAATTAGCATTTATACAGGTTGCTACTCAAAATAAGAAATATAAGGTCACTTCGAGTTAACTTTAAGTAATCTAAGTAATATCAACACTACAAAAATCGCACAATTACGATTAACCGATCCTGTGATGCTGAAAAAAATGAATCAACATAGAACGAAGTTATATCTTGTAGTCTGTTTTCATTGTTATCCTGTATAGAAAGAAGTGATAAATAAACAAGCCTTCGAAACTAAGTTGATGATAGATTGTGTAGAAAATAACTTGAACAATTTTGTCATTTATCTTTAAAAGTTAAAGTTCTTTAATTGTTATCATTATCATCAGTAGAACAATTCATGAAAGTTTTCTGTGTTAACCTTCGAGTAGCCACAAGGAATTTTATAAATAGTGACAAATAAGAGCTAGATGATCATGGAGTGGATAAATATCAATTGTATTTATTTATTTATTTTGGTTGATACTTAAGCGTTTCCGGCTCGGGTCCAACCCCAGGAGCCTCTACTACTCTCCTCCCGTAGTCATGCATGTCCATCTTTATTTTGTCATATATATATTGTTATACCCCAACTTCTTGGCGCTAGAGGCATTCAAAAATCCTACTGGAATTCCTCGTTACAACACACACTTATCTAAATTTATTACCATTATTATTATCATTATCATAATTAAGAAATCGTTCCAGGGGCATATTTGTAGCCTCAAGCGTAGCATACACAAATAATTGTTGACATTATCATAATGATTGTAAAATGTTTGAATTTAACCACCAAGTGGGTTGGGGTGTGTTTTGCTGACCGTTGCTCCAAGACAGTCTTCGGGCCAGCCTTTTCGCGTTGCGCTCTGCTACTATTACTACTCTTAATTTTTGTTAAATATGTATTTTTTTTCTTGGTTTTTTGATTATGTTTTTAAAATAAATTTTAAGACAAATTAAAAAAAAAATTATATATAAAAATATATCTATACGAGAAAAGAAATATTGCTGACTGGCGGGTGGCGTTTATTGTATGTTGCCGCAGACGTGGCGGCAGGTGTGACAGTGAAACGGTACGGGGGCGGGCGCGACCACCCTCACTGCAGGATCCAGCGCCACTAACTGCGCTCTCCTGGACCTGGCCGGATTCGCAGCCCTAACGGTGGGTGTCCTCTACTACTACTACTACTACTACTAGTACTACTACTACTACTAGTACTTCTACTACTACTTCCACTTCTACTACTACCATTACTCCATCACCTACTACTTCTACTAAATCAAACTAGAGGTGAAGAATAATAAAGGATGATCGCAAGAGCATCGAGAAAATCATCCCTTAAACTCTCATTTATCCTTTATTAATTATTTTAATTTATATTATTAATTGATTAGTTTTCTAATTAACAAGAAATCTGTATGTTTGTGATTTGTGAATGGGACAAAATTACAAGAAAACCCGTCTATGTAATCGATTATTTACAATAAATGGACGTTTCTTGTGTTTTGTTTCTAGTAAAAATGAGCAAATATTAAACAAGCAAAATTTCAATTTTTGTTCCATTTTACATTCTTTGTTTTTATTAATTTATTTTGTTTTCTTTGCGAATTTTGTTTTACAGTACAGATGACGTTAGACCATCTTCACAAACAGACGCAGACGTTAAAAACAAGAATGAAGAAACGGGTACATCTACGCAGAAGACACATTTATAGATTCACACACACAAATAAACAAAAGCACTCTGTATATATATATATTTGCAAAAAAAATTGTAAAAATTACAATTTAAATTAGTAGAAATACAATTCTGTTATTAATTTTATTTTTGACAATAATCACATCTTCACAAAGTTTTCGTTTTTTGGCAAAGCTTCTGTGATTGAAGAACAAGCAAAAGCAATAAGAATCCAAATTGTGTAATACACAAATTTTTATTTATAGAACACAAATCACAAATTTTGGCTGCTTATGTATTTGCACTAATTCAATACAAAAGAACAAAACAAAAACCAACAATTTTGATAGTTCTACAAAAAAAAGAACAATTTGATTACAAGATCAAAATCTTTGGCAAAGCAGAATTGATTAAATCTATTATATTTTTCTCTGTCTGTGTGTGTATGCGTGCGCGTGTGTGGATATTGTAGTTTTTTTGAAAATTAGGCTTATGTTACAGGAGTATGCTAAACTGTGTAAATGCACTCGAACAACATCTACCAATAACAGAACAGGCTGGACTAGTTGTAGCTGAGGAGAAAACACAACAAGACTCATGTAAGGATTCATTAAAAACAAAAACAAAAAAAAGTAATAAACAAATAAATAAGAAATATATATGTGTGGCCAAAATTTCGATATTTTCGTACAGAATATAACGAAAAGAAAAAATACGAACGTAGACGTGAAATTAGAAAAAAGTCTCTCTAAAAATTGATTTTTTTCTAATTTTCCCTACACCACAACTGTATGCAATATGTGTGTGTTTGTTGGTTTATTATTTAATTGCAAATTGGCTCAATTAATAATTGGTATTGTTCTGTTTCTTGATCTCTCCTCTCTGTTATCAATCCGTCTATATTAATGAAATCGACGTTATTTTTATTTTTATTTAAATATATTTTTAATGATTTCCATTATTGTTGTTGTTTCTTATTATTTTTAATTTAATTTACTTTAATTTTTGTTTTCTCTTTGTTTTGTTTCAATTAAGTTTTAAAATAAATTGCATGTTAAATAAATTGGAAATTAGCATTGTTATGCATGCTGTTTTTTCAACGTCAAACTAGTTTTATTTCATTATCCTCTAAATAGATAAAAATCCTCGATTTCTCTGTCCTTATGACCCGGAAAATCACCAAATAATTTTTATTAACGAAATGAGTGAATTTTTAATAGATTATTTCGATTAGTTCCAAATCCATTTGAGAGACGCATTTATAAAGCAACATACAATCCAAGAAGACATTCAGCATACGCTACGATGTCAGGTATAATTTTTGGAAAGGCCACAGATCACACTCTTGTAAATACACTTAATTTTTTGCTAAAAAAAAACACTAAAGCCCGTATTTATAAACCGTACTTGAGGCGCTGTCGATGCTTAAATACGAGTACGCGACGAGTGAGTGCTTTATAAACCAATCTCAAGCACCGAGCAATGCTTGGACTCAATATTGTGTTCTAGATACTTTGAGGCGTGCTTGAGCACTCACCTGCTTGAATTGTGTTTACGCGTAATACCGACAAAAGTAGCTAGAATTTCCCAAGTTCTCTACCCTCCATATGCTCAATCCTGAGTTTCGACGAGAATTCCCAAAGTACGAATTACAAAACAGAACCCGTAGGTACTTGAGGTTAGAGTCGACCTGAGTCTGAGGTTG
The DNA here is from genome assembly GCA_037464815.1 of Mylabris variabilis. NCBI lineage: Eukaryota > Metazoa > Arthropoda > Insecta > Coleoptera > Meloidae > Mylabris > Mylabris variabilis. The sequence continues at coordinate 23,648 of JAZBGW010000177.1, forward strand.
GTTTATAAATACGAGCATAAATGCTACACTCAAGCACACAATTTTCAAACAAACTCTTTTAAATTACAAAAATCAACTGCAACGATACCTCGAAAATCCATTTGGACAATGATTATCCTAACGATAACTTTTCCATCCAATTTTCCACAATTTCGCATGTCTGCATGCAGATATATTGATGAAGGTAAGGCGTATTTTTTTTTTCTAATCGAGCTTGGCGTTCTTTAGTTTTTCGTCTTCTTGTTCTCCTTCAACACAATTCAGTGTCGTTATTTTTACGTGTTTTTTTTCTCTTGTTCTTTTTCTGGATTAGCTGGTTCCGAGCACTCGTCCCGTGCGGGCGACGTGGGATCTCGTCCGCCACCACCACTGCCACCACCGAGATTTCCGAATAGTGCCGTTTGACAATGGGAAACTATCAACAACAATATGAAATTGATGAAATTCAATTTGTTGCAATTACGGTCATCACCATTATTTGTATTAGAGGACCATCTCGTCGATTTGATAACAGAACGAAGTAGAGCTTGTGCCACGTTTCTGCGACACAGTCTGAAACGGCGCCATTAAAAAAAATAAAATAGTGAAATATTTGTAAACTGTAAGATTTTTAAAACGAATAACGTTTCTTCCAAAGGTTCCAAATGGCCTTAAGCGTACGGACATCAAATGGAACTATAAAATAGTGTGCCGGTTATCGAAAAATCTACAAATAACTATAATTTTTTTTAAAAATTAAAACAATAAACGCTAAAGGTGGCCCGAAGTTCGCCTGAAAAAAACTCACACAATTTATCTTTCCAAACTTGCCCTTGTCGAAAGACAACAAAGCTTGCACTTTCCTAATAATTATTTTTTAATTTAATTACACCACCGATTGATAAATTCTCTTAATTTCCACCCCCGCCCCATTTTTTTCTTGATATTTCTCTATTTTGTTTCTAATAATTAGCATGCACCTACAAATTTCTGTCTGGCTGCTGGTAGATTTGTAGAATTGTTCTCTGTGTTTATGTGTTTATGTAGATTTTGAGAACGGAAAAGAAGAGTTTTCGTCCAAAGTTTCTATAAAAAAAGAATCATTAAACAAAAACGCACCCTTAATTGTAGGTGCACAATTTCCACAATAAAACATCCCCATTAACGCAAGATTAGATTTTTAAAAGGAAGCACCCATTCGCATTGCACAATTCGAGAATTTTTTGAGAAAATTTTCCAAAACAAAAATTCAAGTCTCAAAATTTGATGCTTGAATTTGAATGTCTGCGCGTTAGTCGTATTTGTAAAAAATTCAAAATAAATAAATAAAATAAAAATTCTAACGATTCACTGCCAATCCGTTTTAAAAATGCACGTGCAGACCCCTGAACCCAAAAATTGTTTTTCGACATCCGATAGGGATTATGGTCGAAATTATCAAAATTCGATCAAATCTCCTATTTGTATTGTAATAACTATTATGTAAGGCGTGATTATTTGATGACTGATCGGTGAAAAAATGCTCAATTTTTTCGAAAATTACCCAAATTTATTTCTAGGAATTAAACACAAGAAAAATCGTGATATTCCCACAACAATTTTGGGAATCTTATCGAATTTTTTCTGTTCAATGTTATCAATCCCTGGAGTTATCCTTAAATTCCCTTTGAAACACATACACCAGAAAGAAAAAAAGTCCACCATCTTCTTATATCGGCAATAGTTAAAACAGGACGAATTATTTTTGATTTGTTTTGATTTCTGATAATTTCCCAACAGTAAAACAAGTCCTGACGGATGTGATGTCAGAGGTAAATGGAAGTTCCCTCCGCGAGACAGCATAGTGGACTCGTAAATCGTAATAAAATAGTGTGAATTTTCAAATTGATTTCCTCAATTTAATTTCTGAATTTAAAATAATTAATTGAAAAAAAAATTCTACATATACCCATACTATTATAATATAAAAATTATATAATCAAATTTTTGACTTTTTCAATTATTAATTAAAACAAAATGAGAGAGAAAAACGAAGTGTAGTGGAAATTATTAAATACAAGAAAAAAATTGAAAAGAAAATCA
>JAZBGW010000178.1:0-16980 GCA_037464815.1 Mylabris variabilis
ATATTTGATTGTGTAATTTCTTCAACTAAATTTGCATTGCTTATTATAATTTTTGGAATAGGGCCTATAAATATCTTACAGACATTTCCATAAATTTTCGTAAACCTTCGAAGATTTTCCAGCAGTTCTGCAAACATACAGGGTTATTCATGCCAGACAAAAGGTTCTTATGGCAGCTCACATTATTTAACAAGTGTTTCGAAAATCTTTTCAAGGATTTATAGGGTAGTCCCTGGAGATCATTTTAGCAAAATTAGAACCGTGTAGCTCAAGTTTGTTAAAAGACGCTCGCTTCTAACGATGTCGCGATTTTCAAGAAAAAAACACTAACGACTAGGAATGGCTCGGAGACCCTTCCAACATTGTTTTTCTTAATTATATTCAGGAATAGGTAGGGATGTTTTTCATTTTTTCTAGAATACAGCGGGGAAAAACAAAAAAATCAATGTTGGGTGGGTCTCCGAGTCATTCTTAGTCGTTTTGCGTTTTTGTCTCGTTTTTGAAAATCGCGACATTGTCCAAAACGAGCGTTTTTTGAACCACTTTTAAAGGAGCTACCCGGTTCTAGTTCTGCTGAAACAATCTCCAGTTAGCCCTCTAAAGATGCTAATTTTTTTTAATCGCTCGTCAAATAATGGGAGTTGCCATAAAAACTTTTCGTCAGACGTGAATGAACTTGATTTTTGAAGTAAAATAACCTAAAACTTACCACACGGGGTGCTGCCCATCTCAGTGGCACTTCCTACAAATGGCCATGGTTTAGGACCAGGAATTTTATCCAATTTTCTGAATTTAAATAAATTATAATACCACCATATAAATGAGATGATAACAAAAGTAGATATCGCATAAATTATTGTAATAAGAACCATTTTGATCGAGTGCTCCAAAGACAACTCACTTGTACTAAACCATATGAGAATCTGATCAAGATTTGCAAATAAGACAAAGTAAGGAAAATTAATTATCTCTACGGTGACCAAAAAGGTCAGCGCTTGTAAGGATATTCATCTCAAAAGGTCTCAAGGGGTAAGAAAAAACAATCATGTCTTTACATTCGCTTATCAATTATTAATAGAATGCTCTATATTAGATTCGTGCCATTATTATGATATTTCTCTGGAAATAGGTACAGAAAAGTTAAAAATCTGGATGCCCCAATGGATCGTAGGACTTTCGTTACAATTTTATTTCATTTTATTGGCTATTCATGGCAAAAAGTACTGTTTGAATCCCGCTATTTTCGTTTCAAAAAAACTAGTCTTTCAATGTTTTTTCTTTTAAAAATGTGTCTTTTTAAAAAACAAATACTCCCGATAAATTGTCAAAAAAAAAATGCCACAATAAACATGATTTAATCGTTTACTGTTTTCGCAAAAAATGCCTCATTTGCATTTACGGAAATCTCTGTATAAATATAATTGTTGCAAATCACCTCAAAGATAAGCGAGAGAAAAATATTTGTGCATTAATTTGATATGCAGGTCCGGCACTGATATGTGTTGAGAATTATTTTGCGCCCCTTGCTAATCTATAATTGTATTATTAACTCATATTTTTCGATTTTTTCGGTCACCTTTATTGCCCTTTTAGACTGGCAGCCTCGTGCTTTGCCTAATATGCACATATGGATGTACCGGCCATGTTAAAATACACAGTCGTTTTTTTTTAGCGAGCGATTTGAGAAATATTTCAAGGATCTATAGGAGAGTGTCTAGAGATAATTTTAGCAAAATTGGCACTTCGTAGTTCATTTGGAAGATGGTCAAAAAACGCTAGTTTCTGACAATGTCACAATTTACAAAAACGTATATACAAAGCCCGCAAAACGACTAAGAATGACTCGTAGACACCCCCAAGATTGATTTTTTTCGAACAGGTGGAAATCTTTTGCATTTTCTTTAGAATGAAATGAATAAAAAGGAAAAAAATCACTGTTGGGAGGGTCTACGATCATTCTTAGTCGTTTTGGTGCTTTGCCAGTTTTTGAAAATTGCGACATTGTCCAAAGCGATCGTTTTTTGACCAACTTCTAAAGAAGCTACGATTTTACTAAAATGCTGCCCTTACAAATCCTCGAAATATTTTTTGAATCGCTCGTCGGTTAGTAGGAGTATCATAAGAATTTACCTCTAAAAAAGTCACCCTGTATTTTATAGCTATTTTGTTCGTTTGCTACAGAACTGACAAACATTTTGTATAATTTTAAATGTGATATTTAAAAAAATGACGCTAATGAGTGTTGTTTTTTGATCCAATGAACTCAAATTTGCCAGCTTTATTGACATTGTTTTGACCCAATTTTTTCTATATTGTTCTCCTTCCCGACAGAACGTTAATTTTGTATTTTCGCAAACGAATGGAACCCTACTACATAATTCTATTGCATTTAATTGAAATTTGAAAAAATAATGAGTCGAAACTCCAGCTGATATAACTTCTAGGGGAAAAAAGCAAAGAATTTTTGGAATTGTTGCAAGTAAATTATGAACAGTACTCGACATCGTACTAAAAAATTTCATAATTTTCATAAATAAATAAAATTGGGACGTATGCGTATGCAATAAAACTGATTGTCGTTTGAAATTTTATATGTACGTATGTTTGACCAAATGAAAATTTTGGACCAGTAGCGTAACGAAAAATCTCAAGCTCCCCACAACAAAAGGGCCCCTCGACTCATTAGTATATTACTCAAAGACTTACCTAGAGCTTGAAGGTAAATCATCCATTAATAGACATTGATTACTGATTACATTATTGAGCTAATAAAATGTATCAAGAAAAGATATTTAAACTTTGTTGAGCCCACTTCGAGGCTGGGTCCACTGCACTGCGGTGGTGCACTTTACGCCACTTCATGGAACATAAATTGATGTATGCGTTGGTAAAATATATAATTAAGTTACGCGTCACGTTTTTAATTTGTCACCTATTATCAAAATTATGATCAGCGTGAGTTCTATTGGGATACTGCCGATAAAAATCATATTTTAATACCTTTCTAACTGCAAGATATCTTGTAGAAATTGCGCTTTTAACCTTTTACAATATTGAATTAATTGACGATTAATTAAATAACTATTCCGTATACAGTCATGCCAGTAACAAGGTATGTTTTCTCAAATATTCCAAAGTATATCTGTATACCACCACTTAAAACAAAGACGTTTGATAGAATTTACTTGTGATTTATAAAGAATTAATATTTCCTTTGATGTTCAAACGCGAAAATCTACCAACTGAAGTGGGAACAAATTCAAGCTTGTTGCTCGTGTAGTAGAAACAGTCAAGGTAAACTGTTTCAGGAACAAACCCGACACCGCCCATTTCTTTGATTTGCATAATTAAATAAGGTTTGAGCAGATGAGGTACAAATCTGTTTCAATACGAACAGTTTAATTATTAGCAAAACTAATTATTGTCATATGTAAATTCGTTTGTTTGCCATAAAATAAGTCTAAATCATTGTTAACAATAAAGAAAATATGTCTTATAACCCTAATTAAATATCTTCCACCATTAGGTTATTAAAGACATTTACTATAGTGTATTTATCTTGATCTTGACTTTATTTGTACGCGCAGTCCGTTAATTGCCTTCAAAACTGCCATCATGCCTAGTTGAGGCTTAAATCCTGACACTGGTAGTAATTCGAAATTTTGTAAAACTTTCACTATAGTTATTTTCATTTCATTGATAGCATATCGTTGACCTAAAAACGTTAATCAATTTTAAAGGTTTTTTCGTTGAAAAATTCGAGCAATAAAATACCTATACAGTTTCTAGGACCGGCACTAAATGGTAAATAAGCAAATTTATGTCGTTTTAATGTATTCTCAATTGAGAACCGTTCCGGGTCGAATTTTTCCGGTTCAGAAAAATATTCATCAGAATGGTGCATACCGTAAATAAATAATGATATTGTAGTTCCGGCCGGAAATCTTTCATTTTCTATAATATTAACTGTGAATAAATTATAATCGAAAATTGAATTCTAATAAAATTACCAAATGTCATATCTTCAACTAATTGACGTTCAATTATTGGTACCGAGGGGTATATTCGTAATGACTCTTTAACAACCATATCAAGATATTTGAGATTATTCAACTGTTGACTTGTAATTGCATCATTATTGTTCGGCAATTCTTGCTTGATTTCCTCGTAAAGTTTATTTTGAACTTCTGGATGATTTGCAAGTGCATAAAGCGCGAATGATGTACCTGCAGTTACAGTATCGTGTCCTTCGAAAATAAACGTATCGATCTCTTCACGGATATCTTCTTGTGATAAACGATTATTATTTTTCTGTTCTAATAGCATGTCTAATAATGCCACCTTTTTCTTACGTCCATAATCATCCCCTTGTTGTTCACTTCTGTTATCAGATATGAACGTTTTCTCTCTAGTTTCAATAACTCTATTGCTAAAATCACATAATTCTTTTAGACTTTTCGAAAAAGATGCATAATCTTTTGAAATTTTAAACAATAAATCTGATTGTTTCCAACTTGAAAAAATTCTATCCATTGCAATAGTAAGAAATTGTCGTACAGATGTAACATAGCCGATATTCTCATCACTTTGACTGTTGACTTCTTGACCCATTGACGTTTCTAAAAATTATTCAAGTTTTAAAGTTCAATTTCCCTTAATGAATGTCTCACCGCAAATCACATCTAATGAGAAAAGATTTACAAATGGTACTAAATCAATTGAAGATTTTCCAATTTCTTTATTCAATTTCTTGATAAGAATATTAGCATTTTTATCGAAAATTTCAATGAATCTCTCTAATATTGTAAAATGAAATGATGGTGTTATTAATTTCCGACGAGATTTCCATTTTAGGCCTGTTCAAAATTCAGATTTATTAATTTATGTATGATGAGATGATGTAATGAAAATTCATTAAAATAACCTGTACTAATTAATAAACCATCACCTAGCCATGGTTTGAGCTGATCATAAGAATTCGATTTTGAGATGTTCACATTTGATTGAATAAGTTTTTCGATAAAGTTTGCATTTTTTGTTATAATTTTGACAGTAGGACCTATGAATACCTTGTAAGTATCACCATAAATTCGTGAGAATCTGTAGATATTGTCTAATAACTCTAGAGATTGAACAATATAATATTAAGCAGTTTTAAAATGCAAATTGATAATAGTAAAGAACTTACCAACAGGATTGCTACCTAGTTGTATAACATTACCTATAAGAGGCAACGGTTTAGGTCCTGAAATTGTATTGAAACGTTTGAATCGAAATTTATCAACATACCAGCACAACAATAAAACGACAATAACAACAAACAAAGACAGATAGGTTAAAAGCAGAAGAATCATCTTTTATTTTCAAAAAACACGACTGATCACATTGAACAATAACAGGCTTTTTATATACTTCCTACCAAAACAAAGAGCACGTAATCACATTTTTAATAAACATACATGAATAATGCCTCCTCTATGCGCCGCACAAAAAATTATTATCCATTCGTATATTTGTCGATTCACATAAAATTAAAAACATTCATTATCTGCCGTCTAGGTCATCATTACTTATAATTATAAAGGAACCCTCCAATTGTCCTTTTCAACTTCTCTATCAAAATCTAAGAATTATGAATTTTTTTATCTGCGAAAAATTCTAGGTGGTGAAATTGGTCATTAATTTATCGCTAAAATCAAGGCCATGGCTTCGAGATCTTGTTGTTTGGAATTGCGACTTGTAAATATTTTCCTACGTTTCGATTATATTTGTAAACTTATTTTAGAGGAAAGTTGATAACTAGCTATTAAATTTACAATACAGGCTGCTTCAAAACACGTGTCGGTAAATGAAACGTGTGATTCTTTGGCTCTTTCTAAGAAAAAAAGTTCCCAAAAATGTAGGTTCGAAAACGCAACATTTTCGAGATCTAGGCTGTCAATAAAGTTTTTTTTGTTGTTTTTTGACACTATCTCAGGAACCGTTTCAGATACAGTACTCAGATTTTGTCCACGTCATTTTGGTTACCATATGAGTGCTAATTCAATTTATTTTAAGGCTCTACTAGCTTTTTTGACCCTAAGAAAATTGGAATTTCGGAACCACAATAAGACGCCAAGCTTTTCTACATAAAAAAGGTACCTACTCTTGGTCAAAAATTCCAACCTGGCCTGCAAAAACACTATGTTTGCGGAGCTATGTTATTGGGAAATTTTTTTCTTAGAAAGAGGCAGAGTCACAGTTTCATTTTCCGACCCATGTTTTGAAACACCCCGTATATAAGAATATCTGTTGGATATACAAGCAGGGGTGAATGTAATTCAAAACTTACAATGATTGTGAATTAAAACTGAATGAAGTTGCAAATTAAAATATTCTCGAAATAGTTATTTTAATTGCGGTAGCAATTCTAATTACAAGGGGTGGTACCGGATTGGCTTTATATGTCTTGCCTATTTTTATTTATCAAGTTCATGAAGTGGTAAGAGAATTTTTATAAGTTTATCGATAAGTTCTGATGAACCAAAACGACTAAAATAGATACATAAGACTCTCAATTATAGGAGATTGTTACGGTCACCATTTCAAAGGGCAATTAAATACAACATAATCATCTTAATAGGATATAATCATCTTAAATTCATTCTATTTTCGCTTTCGTGATAAAAAATTGGCGGTTACGTGAAATAATCATTTTTTTCTTCGTATTTATATAATTATATATATAACGTATATCAACATCAATTATGTAGCCTTGGATATTTTTAGACAAGTATTTGGACAGTAAATAATATTAAATTTTTGTTGGTTTTATTTCTTTATAAAGTGTTTCTTTGTTCTAAACGTGGCTTACAATTAAATAAATTTCGATTTTCTTATACGAATTCGCATACGGTAATGGTACGATTTGTGTGAAATTGTAGACGTTAGTCGTTTTATCATCAAGAACCGCAGGCTGTTTAGTATGCGAGTACAATACTTTGAAGAATAGCGACGATTCACCAAAGATCCAAGCTTATTTCTTAAACCTTTAACCTCTATTTCTTATATTCTAAATATAATTTTCTAAAAAGACGATTAATTAAACGGTAAATCCACGAGACTCCCCCAGATAAAGATGAAATTGAAACTGCTTAGAAGACCAAGTTTACACTATTTATTAAAATATTGATTGATTTATTATTGTTATAGCACCTGTTGAGGTTCCATCTTTGAAACGGTGTTTCTCCAAAGAGGATTGGGTATTATTGGATGCAATGGGCACAAGTCCCTCACCAGGATGTTCGGGCAGATTTCTTACAATGCATAAAAGACGACGTAAAAAACTCACAACCAGAAGCTTATCCCAGGATTATGCGATACTTGATGATATTCATCACGGTCAAGTCCAAGTAAATTTATTTTTACATACATATGTATTTTATTTATGTAAAATAAGACGATAAAGTCATTTTAGATTTTGTCCGCTCAATAAACGGAATAATTTTTGATGTTTTTTCGCTAAAAAAAAATCATATGTTAATTTGGGCGTATTTTTTTTGATGTTTGGTTCTAACAGAGAATTCTGGATCGGTGCGGTATGTGGGGCTTCAATGCATTCACCCTAGAAACTGTAGCTGGAGGTCGAGCACTGCCCGTTCTTTGTGTCCATCTGTTCCACTGGTATGGACTCTTGGACTATTTTCAATTAGATGTAGTACGTGTATGGAAATTGTTTAGTAAGTCTTCCAAATATACGCCCTCATAAATCAACGATATTTTTAATGTTTGATTATTTTTTAGCTTTAATTGAAGAAGGTTATCACAGTACGAATCCGTATCATAATTCGATTCATGCAACTGATGTAACACAAGCAATGCATTGTTTCTTACAAGAAGAGAAAGTAATGCAATTGTAGTGACTGTAGATATTTGATGACTGAAAGTCATTTTGTATTGTTGTAGATAAAACAACATATATCACCGTTAGAAGTGATGGCTGCATTGATTGGTGCAGTCGCTCATGACCTCGATCATCCTGGTGTTAATCAACATTTTCTCATTTCCACATCCAATCATCTTGCCATTTTATATCAAGTAAATCATCTATCTATCCTTAATCCAAATATCTGTCTGTGATTTAACAAAAATTGGATGAAATTTCAGAATATGTCAGTATTGGAGAATCACCATTGGAGATCGGCTATTGGTTGTTTATTAGAAAGCGGTCTAGTTGAACAATTGTTGCCTTATCGTAATGAACTCGAACAACAAATTCGCGATCTCATATTAGCAACAGATATTAATAGACAACAAGAATTCTTAACAAAATTTAAGGTAAGATTATGTTCTTACTAGAAGACAACAAGAGGTAGCTAAACAATTGCAAACTTATCAGTTATTCCCGATTGATCCAACATGACGACTTTAGATGCTTCTATTTTGTTAAATATGAGAAAATATTTAATCAAATCATTTCAGGCATATTTGGATGATGGCACATTAGATTTGAGTAAACAAACCGACAGACACTTTATCTTACAAATTGCTTTGAAATGTGCCGACATCTCGAACCCAACTAGACCGTGGGATATATCACATAAATGGAGTTTAAAAGTTTGTGATGAATTCTACAGGCAAGGTGAATATGAACGGAAACTTAATCTTCCAGTAACTTCAATTTGTGATCAACAGACAACTTCTGTTGCCAAAATACAAGTTGGTATGTAAATATATATTGTTTCCCTTTCATTTCGTACAAATTAATTTGTTATTTAATAGGTTTCTTTCGTTTTGTTGTAACACCGTTGTTCTCCGAATGGCATAGATTTCTTAAAAGTACTCTATCAACGCGTATGATGAAAATACTAGAAGCTAATCGTAAACGATGGGAGAAACAGGAGAATGCTGAACAAGCTGAAGAGACACAAACTGAATTATCTGATGCTGAGCCTGAAATGAGTGAAGATGACGATGCCACTAAACAATCATCACAAACTCCAAGCGTTGTGGATTTCATTCCACCACCTCCAAGGTAGAATTGTTAATTTATTCGAAAATGTTAACGAATTGAATTTTCCTTTTTTTTTAAGAGAGAATCGACGACAATCACTAGCCGTTCCAACATTGGAAAGCACATTGGGTGTAAGACGACACTCTGTACCTGTCAATATGGAACCGACACTGCCACATACTATTTACCGAAGAGAAAGCCTACCAGTAGGACGTGGTGTTACTTCAGGACGTTCTCCTGTAAGTCCATTGCAGAACGAATCAAGGGCGTCAAGTGGACTCCGTGAAGAAGATGAATTGATGAAATTTGGTTCACAAACATCACTTTTGTCTTCCAGTAGTCCGCATTTTTCTTCTGGTAATCCTTCAACTATTTTTACTTATTCAAATAATTCATATTATTTTGTTGGGAAAAAATGTAGGTAATGAAGAACATCCAGAGAGGCCTTTAAGTGCTGAAAATCTTCTTCCCGAACCTAGTATCACCTCAATAACTAGTAATGAAGCTGTTAGTCGTTTATCATCAGTGTTACAAGGCAATATTATTCCACCCCCATCGAAATGTTTAACTCGACAACAAACGTTCCCTCCGCCACAGCCCTATAGCCGTATGAGGTACATGTCGGCTACTGTTGAAATGTCTACATGTACAGAAACAGTACATGAAGGTAATATTCTTTCACATACCGGGTGAGTTGTCTAAAGCGAACAGTTCTTATGGCAACTCCCATTATTTGGCGAGCGATTCGAAAAATATTTCAAGGATTTGTAATGTGGAACCTGGAGATCATTTTAGCAGAATTGTAGCTCATTTGGAAGTTGGTCAAAAAGCGCTCGTTTTGGACAAGGCTGCGAAAACGAGCTCAGCACGTAAAACGACTAAGAGTGACTCGAAGATCCTCCCAACATTAATTTTTTTTCGTTTTTCTCCATTGCATTCTAGAAAAATGCGAACCATTCCCATCTGTTCTAGAATAAAATGGAGAAAAACGAAAAAAATAATGTTGAAAGGATCCTCGAGTCATTCTAAGTCGTTCTTCGTGTTTAGTTTGTTTTTCAAAATTGCAACATCGTCAGAAACGATCGTTTTTTGAAATTTTGAACAACTTCCAAATGAGTTAAGAGGTTCTAATTTTGCTAAAACGTTCTCTAGAGACACTTGAAATATTTTTGAGTTGCCATACGATCTTTTCGTTTTAGACACCCGGTATACATCTTTTGTAGCTATTTATATTATGTACACATGTGAATATTTCCTTTAGGTGACAGCAGATCGAACTCCTCACATGGTTCACATGAAAACATATCAAATGCGCCACAATACACGATACCTGCTATTGCTGTGTTGAGTCCAAATAATAGTCGTCCTCCTGATTTTCTTGTACCGGAAAACCCACAAACGTCACACAGATCGTCATTGGCAAGCAATAAAAGGGAACAAGAGATAAGTGATAAAGAGAAATCGTGTAAAATTGTTAAATTATCTGAACCTGAACAGAGATATGAAAAGGAGAATGTCGACCCTCAAAGGCTTATTGTATCAGTACGATTATATTATAGTTATGTAGTATTGATTTTCTAATTTCATATTCATTATAGGCATTATCAAAAAGGCGCGGTTCAGCACCAGTATCATTGCCTCTAACTCGTCCCGAAGAAACCGTAGCTCCTGCAGGCGGGGGCGTTTATCCTTCTGAATCACAGACGCTACGTAGAGGCTCTGTACCCATAGAAATTGCTCACTATTGTATGTTTTAATAATGTTTTCTTTCATTTTTTTTCTTAAATAAACTTGATAATTTTCTTAGTCATTCCCGTATCAGATAGTTATTTTGAGGATGAGAATGGATCGAAAACAATCGTCAATATCACACCAGTAGAAACGACGAAATCGTTTTGGCAATGCCAACGTCGCGGTTCAGCACCTGTCGATTTACCACCACCGATCGGTGGTAGTGGTTCTGGTGGATTCAATGAACGACGTGAACAATTAACTAGACATACTAGTCTTAATGGTAAATCGAATAGACGTAAAAAACAATTAAAAAGGCGCAGTTCAGGCGGGCCTGAAACTGTACGTTTACCTGAATCCCATTCCGAAACCTGGACTAGACTGCTTTTACGTCGACCGGTTGAGAATACCGAAGCGCTGCTGGCTCGGCGACGAGGTTCACTGCCTATTGAAGTACTGACTGTAGGACATTCTGGTAAATTATAAAATCAAATTATCAAGTAAATTTTATAATAAGGATTTCTATCTTTTTTTTCCAAGTGTTTTGACGATTACCTCTATCGCCATTAGGGCTTTGGACATCCCCGTCCAATGTGCAATAAGGACCAACACTTCATCATGACTGACATCCATCTTCATTTAACCAATTCATTATTTATAATTTCATCAATACAAAAATCAATGCCAAATAATCATAAGTGTTCTAGTTGTCACTATGATTGTTAGAATTTTTATGTTTTAAATTTAAAGAAAACAAATAAACCTTTCAATGCGTATCTATGTACTTTAAGATAGTTCGTTCTTCCTGATTAGGTCAAATACTTCTATGTAACTTATTTATTGAACAGTAATAATTATAATGATAGTTAAACAAAATGAAACGCTACGATTGCGCAATTCTTCATTTTAATCTACTTGTAACAATTTTATTGATAATAAAATTGTTTCGTTAATATAATTAATCTTTAGAAATTAATTTGATGAACAAGTACAAGTCGAGAGTACCTTAATTTACGAAATTTAGTTTTAGTATTGTTGACTTTGTTTCTTTTATGTATATATAATAAGTAGTGGGTTTGTAAAGCGGCTGAGCCGAATCAATTTTTTTTTCGACATACTTATCTGTAACAAAACGACTGTTGTAAACCCCAACAGGATCTTTTAATATTTATTAATAGCCATAATGAACCAATCCAATATTTGATTGATTCGTTTTTCTCTGTGAAATTAAATTCTAGATTGGTTCATTAATGGAGACGGCGTATTTTATAGTATACCGTACCCTATTGTGACATTATTCAGTAATAATAACTGTTGAATGTGGTTCATTTTATAATGTACTGTATACTGTATGTATTGTAGTAGATTGTTGCAGATGTAATTATCAAAAAAATGATTCCATGACTACTTCTTGGAAGGATTTGTGTTTGATTCTGCAAGTATAACGTAGAGATATACGAGGAACAAATATTTTGAACAAAGTATTCTTAGGAGAAGATATAGGAAAAAAAGGAGCCCAACCTAATTCTCATAGCGTACAATAGTCTGTTTCTTCTCTTTGTAATTGTACTTTTTAAAACGAAAACCACATACACACACACACACATTTTCTCACTGTGCCCGATCAATTACACTTTTGGGATCAATATTATGGAACAAGCCATCTACTAAAACTCTCTATATTCTAATATATGTTGTTAACTGAATTTTCAAACAATTATATGTGTTAAAACATAAAAAACCAACAGAACTCAAATACCAGAAATGTTTTACTATAAATAGTAAATATACAGAAATAACTTTACTGCAAATCAATAATGTTTTTGATGTGACTAAAACAAACAAATTTCGCCACTTTAGGACCACACAGTTGAACTAACAGGGTTTAAAAAAAAATAGAAGTGTTACAATAAGACTGCTATAGAGAATGACATTAGGGAGGTATACAGACAAAGGGCAAACATTGCCCTGTTGTTACGCTTAATATCAGAGTTCAACATGAGTACTCAACGTTTGTGAAATGGTTGATTAATAAATTCATGTTTTTCAATGTGTGTTTCAATAAATCACCTCTTCCACAACTTGAAAAAAAGAGGGGTAAGGAGATATAAAAATTACTCAATTATATAATCCCGTAATTTATTATTACAGAATATGAAAAAAGAATATATAAAATTAACGATTGCTCTTAGCCACACGCTCCAATTCGTCTTTCTTCTTAATTGCATAGGAATTTGAGGATCCCTACAAAAATATCGAGAAATAGACATCAAGAATTCTAAATTAAACTGTAAATTATGTAGTAATTTAACGATTTAGAAAAAGACATAAAAAACAAGTCTTTTCCACTAAAACACATTAAAACCTTTAATTTTGTCCTCCGCGAAACTACAAAACGATCTCACAACAAATTTTGTAGTATTGAGGAAAGGACTTGATAATTAGATACATAATTAAAAGAAAATTACCTTTGCTGCATTGATGAGTTCATCAGCTAAACATTCAGCAATTGTTTTGATATTACGGAAAGCAGCTTCTCTAGCTCCTGTACACAATAACCAAATAGCTTGGTTAACTCTGCGTAATGGTGAAACATCAACAGCTTGCCGCCTTACTGTACCAGCTCTACCGATACGTGTTGAATCTTCACGTGGTCCTGAATTAATGATAGCTGTTACTAAAACCTATAAAAACATAATCTTGTATAAAAATCATACAAAAAACTAATTTTAATAAAATATTTGATAATAAATATCAGATTATATTGTTATCGACACTATAATTTCCGTAGAGGTGTCAGAAAAAGTATGTTTTAAAATCATCATACTATAGGATCCTACAAACAAATGTTAAAAGTTAAGAAGTACCTGTAATGGGTTTTCACCAGTTAAAAGATGGATGATTTCAAATGCGTGTTTAACAATTCGAACAGCCATCAATTTTTTACCATTATTTCTACCGTGCATCATTAACGAGTTCGTTAAACGTTCAACGATCGGACACTGTGCTTTACGGAAACGTTTAGCCGCATAACGTCCAGCTGAATGTGGTAAATACTTTGCATTCTTCTCTTTAACAGCAATATAATCCTGAAGAAAAATTCAACAGACTAGTTAAAAGTTTGATTTTAGAAATGAAATAAATCAAATAACTAAATTACTTGTAACGACATATCAGAAACTTGTACATCATCACAACTCCATCTACCAAATAATTTAATTTCAGGTAATTCGGGGATTTGTGCAGCTGGAATAATACCAGTCTGTACTTCGTCTTCGTACTCCATTTTGATACCTACAAAATAATACCTGGAATTAATGGTGGATATAAAACATAACCTCAATTTTATTGTAGATATTGATAAATAGCTCAGTTTATAGTATTATCAACAATGATTATTCAGACAAGAAGTGTCAGAATCTTTATTATAGTCATCATTTAATTAAAATGTAAACGAAATAACTTGAGCAAGGAAAAATAATTAAACAGTATTGTTTGGAACACGTGCTATATTAGGGGTCGTCTTGAATTTTTCCAATATACCTACTTCGAATTATCATCAAGAATCAAATATTTAATATTTTGTATAATTTTTAATGTGAATAATTTAAATTTAATTAAAAATAATTACTTACGTTAATAAAAATTAATAAATTAGTTGCTGTACACGTTCACCATACAGCAACACAAACCGGAAAGACTCGGTGAAGAAAATGGCGGTTAGGACGAGAGGAAGCTACACTAGCGCCACACGTTATACAACTATCACCGACTATATATCTATCTTCTATCGCTGTTTGACTCATCCAAAATATGTATATCGGTATTCTGATTTGATATTTACAGTCTTAAAGTTTAGTGATTTTGTTACCATAAAGTTTAATAATTGATTTTTGTAACCAATAGCGGCTTATTTGAATAGTTGTCAATTTTCTGTACGCAATTTTAAATAAGGTTAGTTTTTACTTGTGTTAAAATCCAAATTGTTTAATTATTTTAAAAAACGTAGACGATATTAAATAATTAAAGTATTTGTAAGGGATTATATGAATTGAGAAGTTTGACAATCGTATTTAGGGTTTTTTTATCTGAATGGTTTAACGATAGCTCCAGTTTTTAACGTTGATCACAACGTCAAAATCATAAGATTCTTTTGTCTCTATTATTAATCGTATTTTTTCTTTGAAATATAATAAATATTGATTAATACACATGTTAATGAGCGTTATTTCGCTCTTCCAGCAAGTGTCCAACTTGCCGCTATATCATAATTGATATGACGCTGGAGGATCCGTTTTTTGTAGTTAAAGAGTAAGCAATAGTGCAACAAAAATATTGATGTTATATCATGTTTGTTTTTGATATTTTATCTCATTTTGTTTTTGATGATTATTTTTTATTAATGTTGCACGTTTTCTTGTTTACATTGTAATTAATTTTTGTTTTTGGTATGTTGTAGTTTAGTTGTTATTGTTGCTATTATTGTACCATCTTATAGTTGAAATAACTTTATAGTTATTACGTTTTAGTGAAGTATTTAAGGCTTTAAACAAAACAAGAGGTCTATATCTTCGATGGACTGAATTACAAGATGATACTACATGTATTACTAAAGATGAAATAGAATGGACCAATACAGAATTGAAGAATTCTTTAAGGAGTATAGAATGGGACCTTGAGGACTTGGAGGACACCATTGATATCCTTTTTAGTAGAAAATACTACTAGCTTAGATCCAACCACAATTTGTACAGTTACTTAAGAGACTGAGTCAAAAATAACCCGTGAAAATCTGTGGAAATTAAGTGTAAGACTGATACAATAACCACCGATTTTTAGGAAGATTGACCATTTCAAAAATATTTATCGTACGTTTCAATTCTTAAGTCACTGTACTAATTTAGATTTCTACGTATTTAGGGATGAATAAGGGATTTCTTAGTCCACAAGTTAGATTTTTATGTCTTAAGGGAACGATTTATAACAGATTCGCAGAAGCTTAGGTACGTTGTTTAAAGAGTTGCGAAATTAGTATTTTAAGAAGCCATCAGTCAATTTCACTCATAATTTCTATTTGCCAACAATTAGTTATGGAAAATTTACGTAATGATGCTTTCAATCATTGTAAATTTTTCCTTAATTATGATTAAATATCGTCGAGAAGAATCCATCAAAGTTTAAAATCGACAACAAAGAACTCACAATTAGAAAGAATTTCATCGATTCAACACGAGAGGAAGTTAAGGTAAAACTTTAATTTTTTAATAAATTAATTGATTTTTATTGAACGAAAAAAAATTCTAATTAGTCGATGAAAGATAAAATCAACATGAATCGCAATCGTGACCGCGATCGTACAGCAAGACAGGTCTTTTAAAATTAATAAATTATGTAATAAAAATTTACTAATTATAAAATTATTATAGCCGCTCTTAGATAATAGTCCTGTTAGAGTAGCAAATAGTCATACAACAACAAAATATTCAAAATTAGAAAATGATCTAGATAGTCCACAACGGCAATTTTTAAATGATACATTAACACAACAACAACAATTAACACGACAACAAGAGGAACATTTAGAGGCAATAAGTGGTTCATTGGGCACACTAAAAACAGTATCTAGACATATTGGGATTGAATTAGATGAACAAGCTGGGTAATTTTTGTAAATTTTCTATAATTTTATTGAAATTTTAATATATTTTTTTGTAAATATAGAATGTTAGATGAATTTGGAACGGAATTAGAGAATACTGAATCTAAATTGGACACAACGTTAAAAAAAGTGGCCAAAGTCTTACACATGTCAAACGGTAATAGTGGTTTAATTAGGCAATTAATTAGTTAATTAATTGACATGATTGTAGATCGCCGCCAATGGACCGCTATTATAATATTATCGATTACTCTTTTTATTGTGATACTTTTGTTTGCATTACTGTGATTTGATTTTATCGGTTATTCTATAATATTTATTAAGTACAAAAGGGTCGTTTATTATTCTATTTAATTTACACACAGGTTGTTTTCATGCACTTATTAACAATTATATTTTTAGAATGTAGATAATTATGTGTGCCATTTGATTTCTGATACAGCACATTATCTTAGTGTTTTATTTATTTTTTATTGAAATCGAGAATTATATGGTAGAAATTGTAAAGAAAATGTGAAAAGAAGGTGTAGTTTTTATAATTGTTGGTGTATGTTTATTCAGGTGCACATAATATTAATAGTTATATGTAATAATTCAT